>JAOXNH010000023.1:8013077-8023656 GCA_028566575.1 Bartramia longicauda | reverse complement strand
TCCCTGGAGCCTTCTCTTCTCCAGGCTGAACAACCCCAACTCTCTCAGCCTGTCTTCATAGGAGAGGTGCTCCAGCCCTCCTGTCATCTTCATGGCCCTCCCCCTGGACTCACTCCAACAGGTCCATGCCCTTCTTCAGTTAGGGACCCCAGAGCTGGACTCCGTACTCCAGGTGGGGTCTCACCAGAGCTGAATAGAGGGGCAGAATCACCTCCCTGGACCTGCTGGCCATGCTTATTTTGATGAAACACAGAATATGGTTGGCTTTCTGGGCTGCAAAAATATAAAGTATTTATATTCCACTCAGAGAGTGGAAAAAATATTTATATAAAATACATTTATGCTGCCAGCATTTCCTGCAGGGTCACCCATGCTTGTCCCCATCTCCTGCCACACACACTACACCTAACAGGGAGTCAGCACCGGGATGAGACTTGGGGGGGGCCCGCAGCACATAGCTTGGCTGTCATTGTTAGAAGCTGACAACACTCAGTTTAGCACTCGGCCAGCAGGTAAATGTCAGTGTCCATTGACTTTCCCAGGCTAATATTCCCAGCCACCAGCCAACAAGAGAATTAAAATTCAACAGCGGATCTGAGCTTTGGCTTTCCCTTTTTCACCACATGAACAGCCCTTCAACAACACATGAAAGTCTCACTGCAGTCCGAGAGGCAGAAGAGGAAATCAGAGGAAACAAAAAGCCAGTAATGACCAAGGAGCACAGGAGGCTGGAAAGGAACTGGTGGTTCGCTGAGGGAACTGGGGTTGTTCATCTTGGAGAAAAGGAATTTGAGAGGAGACCTTATTACTCTCTACAACTCCCTGAAAGGAGGTTGCAGAGAGGTGGGGATTGGTCTCTTCTCCCAGGTGATAGAAATGGCCTCAAGTTGCACCAGAGGAGATTCAGATTGGATATTAGGAAAAATTTTGTCACTGAAAGGATTACCAAGCCTTGGAATGGGCTGCCCAGGGAAGTGGTTGTGTCCTTATCCCTGGAGGTATTTGAAAGACATGGAGATGTAGTGCTGAGGGACATGGTTTAGCGGTAACTTGGCAGTGCTGGGTTAACAACTGGAATCAATGATCTTAAAGGTCTCTTCCAACCAAAAAGATTCTATAATTCTATGGCCCTGGCTATAATCTTCCCTGACATCCAGGCCGTGCTGTGTCAAGCCCAGAGGGGTGAGGCTCAATGAGCAAAGGGAGGCTGAAGCCCAGTTTAACAAACAGATGCAGAACATTGATCCCAAGTTCACCCAAGGTCTAAGAAAGCACCCTGCTTTGCTGAGACCACGGCTGCCTGGAGCACCTCTATGAGGAAGTGAGCCCTCATCTCAAAATGTCTACTCATAGGAAGGAGGATCAAAATGCCATAGAGACAGCAGGGAACAATACTAACAGGGAGGAGGATGGTTCAAATCCTCCTTGGCCATCAAGAAATCCAAAGCACTGCAGGATTATTGGTGAAACACAGCAGATGGGAAAGGGCAGGAGAGCCCACCAGGCAAAAGGGAACCTCTGCTGGCTTGGGCAGAGGGATGGAAGTGTACCTTGCCCCATCTGATGGGACACACTGCTTGGAGAGGATGAAGGGCTTCTATCTTCCACTCCTCCTCCCTTCCTTACCTGCAAAATCTTGCCCCAGGTAATGGCTGATTAAGCATTGCATACTGCATTGTTTAAGACACTTGCTGTGACACAAACCTAACTTCTCTGAGAGGCAACACCTGACAAAAACAAGCATACAGGGACACTTAGAGCTCCTGGAGAAGGAATTTAAATTGGTCGGCAAGAGCCTCTGAAAAATAAAAATCAATTACAAAGTCCATTTTGAAAAGCAACCCCACGGAGGACTATGTTTTTCCTCACATGATCCTCTCCATTGAGCTAAAATACACTCAAATATATTTTCTGTTGTCGATAAGAGAAACTAACTCAACAAAGCCCCTTTGCTTATGGTCTTCTGGGTTTTTTGTAACCACCTAGAAATGAGGGAGGATACCAAAAAAGGGATATACCACTTTTTTTTTTAACTATGTCCACTTCATAAACCCAGTACTTTGAAGAAAAAACCAACATAATAATCTTTTATGCATAAGATGCTTCAAGGTGAATGAACTGAATAAGCTGCAAAGATTGCTGTAGGATTTATGATCCAAAATCCTTGGGGTAGTTGCCAGATCTGAAGGATTAATCCTTCCCTGATGATGTTAGGACAGGTCTATTTGCTCCTGTGTGACCCACAGTCAAAGGAAAGCTTATAAGGGACAGGGTCTGCACAGGGCAGGATGGAGACAGGAAGCTGATATGGAGAAAAGGAGAGTAAGAGGGAGGATGGTCCATTTTTTGTTGTGGATGTATTCTGAATATCAAGACATCTAAAGGTTTACTGCCCATCAGAAACAGCATGAGCAGCTCTAACAAATTTCAGTTCTGCTTTCCTGCCATTTCCCATCGCTAGCAGTCCTGCTGGAGGAGGAATTGCAGGAGATCAGCTCCTCAGGAACAGAGAAGGCTGGTTGCACTTTTCCTCACCAGAAGTTAAGAAAACACATTAGACTATTTCTTGAAATCATAAGCTCTCCTTGGGTAATGACTGTCCCATCCTGAGCATTGCACAGCACTTATCACTCAGCTGCTAATTGCTAGTGTTGATTTGGGTCCAATAGAGACAGTTGCGGGGGGGGAGGGAAGGTATTGAGAAGACAATGACCTTAATATAGTTAGGTCAGGCTCTGAGAAGAGGCTGTAGCTCTCTCCACACTGGTAATCTTGCCTCCCTGAGCCCTCCCCCCTCTCTCTCCTCCCTTTAACAGTTTTATTTTGTGGAGCTACAAGAGGTGGTGGGGTTTTTTTTGTCTCCTGCCGAGTGCTGGGTTAACAAATGCAGGAGGCATATATTAACAGTATTCTTTGGAGACCACCTACAGCGCTGGGATGAACAATGGGCCTGGAACCATTACTAATTTATAGCCCAGAAATATGGTGTATGAATATTTTTTTAAATGTAAAACCATTAGTCACACTTAATAGTTTATTTGAACTAAAACCGTATTATTATCCCCTCATTATTTTACCTGGTATATTTTAGACCACTTATCTCAGGGGTTGCCATAGCTACCTGCTGAGTGCCTTTGACTGGAGTGTTTGCAGTAATCAAAGTTAAAGACTTCTTACAAAAAGAAGTATGTTCTGACTAAAGAGGAACCTGGGCAAAATTGCCCATAACTGTATTCTTTCACTCAGCGCTGCAGCTGTCGGGTGAGCGGTAGCTTGGTCCCCTCATTAGTCTCTAAGGAATTATCCTTAAGGTACCTTCCTTCAGCACTGCCAGAAAAATCACAAAAAAATAAAGCTTTGGAAGGGCCTCTGGAGGTCTCTGGTCCAATCTCCAGCTCAAAGTGGGTCCAGCCAGGACCATGGCCTTGTCCAGACAGATGTTGGAGATTTCCAAGGACAGAGAGGGTGTAAAGAAGATGGACTCTTCTCAGTGGTGCCCAATGACAGGACAAGAGGCAACAGGTACAAACTGAAACACAGGAGGTTACGAGACAACATCAGGAAACACTTTTTGACTGTGAGGGTGACCAAGCCTTCACACAGGTTTCCCTGAGAGATTCAGAGTCTCCATCCTTGGGGATATTCAAAAGCCACCTGGACAAGGTTCCATGCAACCAGCTCTAGGTGACCCTACTTGAGCAAGGGTGGCTCCAGAGGTCCCTTCCAACCTCAAGCATTCTAAAATTCTGTGAGACTTCTAGGAACCCAACCAGCCTATGTGAAGCTCTGCTCTGCTTTCTGAACTGACACAAAAAACATAGACATCTGATTTCCAGGAATGCCTGCAGAGCAGCCTACACTCTCCAAACCACATTCAGCCTCTCCCTGCACCACCCATATCCAAGTCACCCATATCCTGCACCACCTACATATCCAAGGACACAGTGCAGGAGAGTTCCCAGCAAGACCCTCTCCAAGCATCATGTTCCTGTCCCCCAGTGATAGAGGTGAGTGTCTGGGAACCTTTTGTCTTCCTCCAGGAAGACTTTGACTGTGAAAGGACCTCCACCATCATCAGGTTAGCACTTCTCTATGCTGCAGTGCCCACTCAGCCCAATCCCTCTGAGCACCAAGACTGCCCACACAGGATGCTCCTGTGTGATGTGAAGACACAAGGCTGTTTCATGTGATGAGGTAAGGTGCCCAGATAAAAACACTGGGAACCCGAACTCCTGGGTCCTCTCTTTGCTGCCAGAGGATTTGTCTTGATGGCTAAAGCAGGAGTGAGGAAGGCTGGCTCCAAACCCTCCCCAGTGTCAAGGAGCAGCAAGGGTGGCTCCAAGTGGAGCAAGGCAGTGGCCTCACCAGCAAGAATTAAATCCCACATGTCCTGGTGAGGCTGGTAGGACAGACCCAGTGAGGTCTTCAGCTTAAAAGCCAAATGCAGTCAAAGGCAGGGGGACTGCCCACTGAGCTTCTCCACAGCACTTCCTCCAACAGCTCTCTTGAAAGCTGAGTGCCTGCACCGTACCTAAGCTGACCCTGAACCAGGTAGCCAAACCCTCAGGAAGAGGGGGATGCACTCAAGCCCTGCCACTGCCCCTCAGGGTGACACGAGGTAGGTCCCAGCCCTTCTCCATGCTTCCATTTCCCCATCTGAGTAGCAGAGGGGACAAATCCCTGAGCTCTGATCAGACAGCAAGCACTTGAGGGCACAGTGAGCCATTGCTCTTTTAGACAAGGATCCCTGATGGTGTCCTGCTGGCTGCCAGTGTGAACCAGCACCTTTCTTTGGGTTTTGAGCAGAGGGTCAGAAGTTCCCAGCAATCTCCATCTCTTGCTGTCTTCCCCATCCCTTGGAATGCCAGCTCCAGGAGAGCCCACCCCAGGGGTTGTGCACCATTCGCTTTGCAAAAGTGCCATCCCCTCTTCCTGCTCCCTTTGCTTCAGCCACTCCTGCCCTGAACATTCCCTGTGCAACATGAGCAGAGCCCTTTCTCCTGGAAAACGCATTACCCATGCTGGGAAGTGCTGGAGCCCCATATTGCAGGTCAGGGACCTGGAGACAGCAACAACTGACCCCAAGCGCCCCAAGGCAGTAAGAAATGAGGCACCTCAGCTCTTCAGTCCATCCCATCCCACAGCAGTGTTTCAGGACACCACAGCATTTTACTTATGGCAAAGAAGTGAGAGGAAGAAACTTAACACTTTTGGAAAGAAACCAGTTTTAATCAGAGCTGGCAGGCACTACTGGAGTCATCCAAATGAACTGCAAGCAATTAAACAATTAAAGCGAAGGTCACTAGAAGCACACACCAAGCAGACATCCTGGCAGAGCATTTCAATGCAGAAAGGGCTGGATACTGCAATTAGAACACTTTGCACAAACACAGCTCTGCTGGATTAGGGACTGACTTCTCTAAACCCTACAGGAACAAATCAACAAGGCAACAGGATTCGCAGAAGGCAGACTCCTTCCCTGCTGTGGCAAACAGCAGGTCTAGGATTTACCGGATTTGAGTGCCATCAGCTTCTCCCTCCTTTACACCCTCAGTTCTTGCACCGCTGGAACATCGTTTCCTTAGGCAGAGACATCTGAGAAACCTGCCAGAGTGAAAGGGATTTGTCCCTTCGCAGTTAACCAGTCCTATTCTACCACGTGGAAGCACAGGGTGGCCTTTCAAAACAAAAAGGGAAGATTGGGGTGTGAGATGCAGATGTTAAAGAGATGTTTTATCTCAAGTTTTACAGAAGACACCACTCCCCTGTTTGACCAGACCGCTTTTTCCCTTCTGGCATCAGAAGTGGGGAAGTCCCTGGAATAACATTTAGGAAGACATGCAGAATGAAAACTCTGAAAAATGACAGTCATTCTCCTCTGGAACTGCCCTAATTTGGGATTGCTGACCCCCAGATCCTAGCAGCAAAAGAAAACACTGTCCTCTACAAATTCTCTTCATCCTGCCCTGCAAAGACCTGACTAAACACCCTCCTACACCCCATTGCTGCAACAAAGGGCACTCAAAGGACACCCCAGCTCCTGATTTTGCTCAGTCACCCTGCTTGGAGCTGTGATATACTCCACGGAGACATCATGGCTCCCAAGGAGACGTAGACTTGCCAAATAGGAAGCAATGTCAACACTTTTATAGTTTTCTTTTGCAAAATAGTTGCTTTACACTATAAAGACCCAATTTTCACCATCATAGGTTATCAGCAGAAGCATTAGTCAGGGACCAGGATGCTGTTGTGCTGCACACCACGTGCATTGGATAAATACAACTGATATCCTCAGGAATACTTCCACCGAAGCCCCTGGATCCATTCACCCAGCAAGACGTGAGGCTGGATTCTTCCCTTTCCCATCCATACCAGGTTGGACTTGTCAGAACACATGTGCTCCCAAAGTGCCCCTGAAATCCTCCTGCAGAAGCTGCAGAGCACTGCTGTTTCCACCATCTAAACCATACCACCCCCACCTCAGGCTGAAACCTCTCTGCACATCCTCACTAGCATCAAGGGAGCCAGGAGCTCCTCCTTAGCTGGCAGATTCCCATTGCAAAAAATAAAATCTTCACTGCTGGCCTTCTCCTTCCCATTCCCTGGTAAGAGGATTTGGAGCAGTCAATGACACAGGGTCCAAACTGGGTATATAGGTGAGGCCATGCCCGCTAGCTGTGCCCATAGCACCGTCTGGGCAGCTGGTGCTCTGGCACAGGGAAGGGAAGACAATCTGTGTTTCTCCTCAGGAGCTGCAAGATGCATCTTGAATGAAGGTCAAGCAAGAACCCAGAGGTCTTGGCCGGCCCCTCCAGAGGGAGGCTGTCTGAGAGTGGTCAGGACATCCAGCCCCAGTTAATGTACATCAAGAAACTCTGTTAATCTCAGAGGCTGAAGAGTTCAGGCAAAGCTGCTGCTCACCAGTGTGACCCATTCAAGGAACCCCTCCTTGTTCATACCTGCTAGGTGACCTAGTGGTTTTAGCACATCTGAATGTAACACAGAGCCCACCACCCTGGAGAAGTGTCAGAAATCTTTTGTATGCCCACCAGGCAGCACAGCGAAGGGAAGCCTGCATGGAGAGCTAATGTTGGTGAGCATCCTTGCATGGGGTTCACCTCAGGGAGTCCTGACTACTACAGAGGAGAAAGCAAGCTCCAGAAACATACCCTTACGCAGAGCAGGAGACATTAAGTTTTCTTAATTTCACCATGCAAACCATGACAAAGCAGCCAGGTGGCAATGTGGGCAAGAAGAAGACCATGACTTCCTTGGGGTAGAGCAGTCCCAGCTTGAAATACTCAACAGGTCCCTTGGCAGAGAACCAGACTGAGGACTACACGGTGCTGCCTCTCCCTGCCTCACTCTGAAAGGAGCCATTTGTTCTTTACCTCCATTCAGCCTTTTGGAAATTAAAAAAAAAAACCAACAAAAAACAAATAAACAAAAGATCAAACAAAAAAAAACCCAACACCTCTGCAGATTGTGTAGTTACGGGGCCTGACACATTAATAAGGCAGAAAAACATTTTCTGCTCTGAAAAATCTGCAGCACATTTGTCTCCCACCCACGTAACTTCACCAACGTACCAGAAGCAAACCAGCTCCTGAAAGTCATCCCCTCTGTGCAGAGTTTAGCAGCCCCAGACACCTCTCCAGAGCTGCAATCCCCAGCCATCCTGGTCTCTAGACTGCCTGAAATTGCATTTTCCTTGGGCTTCTTAGATTACTTGCTTTAAAATTAATCTGAAGAGCACTACAGTGAATTACTCCTTGAAATGAGCTTTTTTGGAAACTTAAATGTCAGCCTTTCCCAGTGCCCACTTCAGCACAGACTTCAGAAAGAGTTATCACCTCCCCATACAAATGGAAAAAAAGCTAATAATCCTCATTAGGTTAACCCCTGCCATGTTGCCAAAGAGCCTGTTTGAGGGATTGTCCCAAGGAGGAAATCCTGGCGTGCTGCCCAGGTCTTGTAGAGATCTATGTCCAAGGCCCAATTTGGTCCTAACAGCCAGACACGGGCCCATCACCCTGGCTGCCGCACAAGTGCAAGCCAAGCACAGAGCCCAAGGCAGGAGCTCCAAGTGCCCTTCCATCCCCCTTGGTCTGGGTGACCAAGGTAGAAGCAGCCAAAGGCCCAACCCTGCACACATCCAGATTTTCTACAAGGACCCACTGGCCTGGTTCTTTGCTTCGTAGCCTGTTTGCAAGAAGCTTGTATACCCCTTGAATAGAGGAGAAGAATCATTCACGGGTCTTTCTGCTCCCAATTTGCCCAGACACTCATCAATTTGTCCTCTGCAGAGTCATGTCTAGACTCACAAACCAGCTGTGCTTCTCCTGTGATGCACCAAGCTCAACATCTTGCTGGAAAGCTCAACCCATTTGGCTCACTCATGACCTTTGAGGCAAAGGAACTTGCAACTTCTACCCTCTGGCAGATGCCATTGGATAGGTGACCAACAGAAACCCCTGCCAAGCCTTCTCACGTGCACTGTGGTGGTGTCAAAACCATCCTGCTCTGGAATATAACAGCAACTGCGACAGGGCATTTCAACAAGGAAAGCAATGGATGGGAGCCACAGCCAGCTGCTCCCTGTCTGGGATCCCCAAACCTCCCAGACTCATCTCTGCTTCCTTGTGCCAAACCATGCTCTGCTGCACAACACAGCCAGTAAACCTCTGGCACAGACCTACCTGCTCTTTGCAAACAGCACCAACACACACAGCCACTAAGCCTTCATACGGTGCCTGAAAATCCACCCCAGGACATAGCAATGCTGAGTGATGTCTTCTCATCCCACTTCTTCATGAAAGCAAGGCACTGTCCCAAGCACAAGACCAGCTTAGAAAGGTTTCTCTCCTCATTGTGGGCCAAAAAGTATTTCTTTGCTCACTCCCAGAACCACAGAATGATACAGGGTTGGAAGGCACCTCTGGAGATCATCTAGTCCAACCCCCCTGCAAAAGCAAGTCTACCTAGAGCAGGTTCCCAACTGGGAAGAGCACAGCCCACTTGCCATGCATACTGAGATTCTGTGGGAAGACTGACACAGCACAGGAGATGGACTTTCAGCACATGCTCAGAGACACAATTTGTCCTGTCGTAACCAGAAGCTGCACTACCACATCTCTCAGCCCCACCACTGAGATGCTGCTGTGCACCCTGCAAAACCCAATTAGCCACCCCAGAAAGAGAGCTGCAAGAGGCACTGAAAGGGCTTCATCCTTAGAAGGGGGATGAGTAAAGAAGACTTGAGAACTCATTTGCCAGTAGAAAGGTGCCTAATTAGTTTGCAGTACCGATGCAGGGAAAGGAGGTTGGACGGCATTTTCTAACCTTGTGCACCAGGACTGCATGACAATCCTCATGGCTCATCTAGCTGCTGGCCAAAACCCATTCCATGGGGGAGCTGGTGGGTCAATACTTCTTGTCTCCACACTTAATGGCTGTGGGGTGTAAGGATATTACTTGAAGGCTAGAAAACATCCCGTTGTTATCCCATGCCTTTTCCTCCTAGACTACTGGAGCCACTGCTGAGGCAGCAGGAAAGCAACATCTCGAGGGCACTGCTGTCACTGTGGGATGGTAGGAAAAGCATATTTCCACAGCTCCCACCAACTTCTGGGCCATGCACTGTCCACTTGGGGTGGACTTACCCAAATTACTAGAAACAAGTAATTCATTCATCTTCTCCACCATGGAGAAATGCACTCCAAGCCTCCAGTTCCGCTGGTGTGAGCTAGACACTGAACTACTGCCAGGGATTTCTGTCTATAAGGGCACAAGCTTGGGGCTACATGCAAGGAGGTCCAACTTTGGTCAATTTTGCCCCAGGCCTAGGTCTCACCAGCAGAAATGAGCATCTTCTAAATCACTTTCCCTGTTGGGAGCTTCTTGTGTCCCAAAAAGGAAAAGCAAGGACACCAAAAGAAAGGACATCAGGGAGATCAGGGAAGTTCTCCTCCCAGCATGACTCCCATGTCTGAATCAAGGAGGCATTCAGGAAAAGACTCCAGGAGCCCTGGGCTGAAATCTTCAGCCTCCACATCCCAGAGAAATTCTTCATGAGCACAGGGCAGGCACAGAGGACAATCCCAGGCCATTGAAGTGGCTACAGAACTGATTGCTATCACCGAGACTGCAAGGCTGGGTAAAAGTATGACCAACAAGTTCAATAAAGACAAAACCTGCTACAGCTTAAGTTTTGATGCTCTTTCTCTCAAGCTGTCTTCTCCCTCCAGTCCAAGGAAGTGAAACTTGGAGATTACATTGGGAGGCTGATCTGTTCTGATCAAGCCTGGAACCCACGAGACCTGGGGAGTGTGTTTGCTCCTACTGCTGAGAAGATGAACTCGGACACTCATGGGCGCTTGGAGGCTAGCCCTTGACAACAGAGGGATCTCCAGAAGAATGAAACAAGGCTTTTGTCTTGCCCCAAGACAGCTTCGGATGGAAGTCTTTAAGGAAGGTCTCAATCCTTACAACACATAAGGGAAAAAGGACATGGACCTGATGGAGCAGGTCCAGAGGAGGGCCACCAAAATGATCAGGGGGCTGGAGCACCTCTCCTATG
>JAOXNH010000023.1:7970040-7982163 GCA_028566575.1 Bartramia longicauda | reverse complement strand
AAGAGTTAAACTGTTCTTAATAGGCCAATTCCCTCTGTTTTCATAACATCTAGCACCAGAGGTTTGAAAGATCATTTAGGAGTTATGAAGATATGTAGGAATCACAAGGTAGCAATAAACTTTGTGAGATTTAACAATTCATCAAAGCTAATCATCAATATTCAGCATGCATACAATTTTCAGTATTACCACCTGTGCCAACATGAGGCACTTCTGTTCTTTCTTTTGAAGTAAGGCAAGATTTCTCAGGAAGTTATTTAATTAATATCTTAATAATATAATATAATAAATAATGTAAATAATAATTTAATTAATACCAGTTATTAGACGATCTGAAGTTGCTGGGTAAAATTCAGACAACTTTGCTGAAACAGAAACCATTCTTCAGACTGGAAAACTGTCAAATATCTTTCCAAACTAAGTGCAGCTGGAAAACATTGAGTACAAACTGCATGGAAGAAAAGTTGCTTGGTACCTGTGGAGTTAGAGAATATTAGCAAGAGGTTATGTGTTAAGGTAGTTGATTATGAGAAAGAGAAAGGCTGGTAATTTAGTGCTTGTAGAACAAAAAGAGGCTAATTGGGAAGTCAGAGAGAACTACAGTATGTCATAAAGCCATATCTGTATTCATTCCATTATTTTTAGCATCCAGTGCTATGTAACTAAACCTAGGTACCAATCCTGCACTGTTTCCTTTCCCTGGGTCAGTTCGCTCCTTTACCTGAGGGAGTTCAGACTTTCATTTCCCTGGAAGTGAGATTCCTTAGACTCATGTTCCCCACTGCCTTATATAGGTTGGACACAATTGTTTTTATTCTGTTCTACTAATTAAAGCCACATTGCTGTACCGAACAGAATACAGAATTCACCTGCAGAGACAGATGCCATGGTGGGGCTGTCCTAAGCTTGTGGGATTTTTTCATACTCTATCAATACCGTACATACTACGGAATTTTAATTAATGAAAAATATAAATGCAATCCTAGAATCTGTGGATAGTTTACAATGGTGATTCCTGTCTTTCAAGTGGTAACTAACAGTTGGTTTCCTGTATCAGCAAGGATTCAGAGACTTTCAAATTTGCAGCGGATAAAACTGTTTAGATAGCAGCCTGGGAAGGATGAAGATATCATAGCTCTCCTTTCCCATCAAGAAAAGCTCAGAAGAACCTAAGAAATAAAATGTTATGCTTACATACTGAGATAAGGCAGATTTTGGCCATAGTTTGGATTTGAGCTGAGCTCACTTACACACACATCGACACAGAATGTGGTACAACAGAAATGGACCTGTACAGCAAACCAGTTGGTCCTGAAGACCAGATTTCCATACTGCCTGTCTTTTATGGAGGCTCTCCCTGAAAATGGTGTGGCGACATAGAATGAATGTTTTTTGTCTGGAGTTCATTAAGTGTGCTCTCAGGGTGACCCTTGTGGCTCAGCTTCACTTCAAAAAAAAGCGGATTTCCATGCTCTAAAACTGATGTAAAGCAAAGCATGGTACATAGGAATGATTGGAGATTTGTTTCCAAAGTGCAGTCCTGGCCTTATCTGGAACACTAACAGAGATAAAACCATCACGTAAATCTTCCACTCTGTCAGGCTGGGCATAGAACAATAAATAGGTGATAATGCAGAGAATATTGAAGGTATGGTAATACTGAAGATGACAGAGTGCCATTTGCCAGTAATTTTAGTGATTTTGGAGTCATTACTTTCCCAGCTAATGAGAAACTATAACGATCATGACATGCTTATCCATTTGACTTCCAAGCAGTGGTCCAGTCATGAAATTTCATTTTTCATACAGCAAACTCAGTTACAATCATCCATTCTTCTTAGTTTCAAAATTAAATTAATTTCATACCTTTCCAAGTGAATTTCAAAAGTAATGTATTTTTATCTGGAGATAAACAGTATAAAAACTGGAAGTTAGTTATTTAGCTTGTTTGTTTGTTTTTTTATTGAGTAGACTTTAAAGTTCTGATTGTTAGATCTAACAAAATTCTTTTGGGATGCGTGACAGACTACCACAACTGAGATAAGTAGAGACCAAATGCTGGATCTCCCTAGGTGAAAGACTACACTGCCAGAAGGTGGTCTCTGTAAAGAGGGGAAAGGGTATATGGGGGTCCTACACCACTGCAGGAGGGGGTTGATGTATTGTATAAGGAAAAGATATGGACGGCATGGAGAGACAGACAGGGACACAAGGGGAAAAACAGTAAAGGGATAGCTAAGGACTGCAAGCAAATTGCTTGCTACACTTTCCAGGTGGCACTGAAAGAGACCTGGATGCCCTGAAAAGGACATCCAGTTCAGCAGTTGATTAAGAAATGGCTACAGTCAGGAAGAACAGTTGTTCCAAACACAGCTACTTTCCAGTTTTTCACGCAGCTGGGTCATTATGGTTAAAGGACGGTCACTTCTATATTTATTTCTACTTAATAGCAAGTATGGAGTCTTAGGTTACCTGAACATGCTTTATCTAGCAAGGACACCCATGATAGGCACCTCAGCTCTCTCAGCCTTCAAGGAAACATTCCAGGTACTGGGACAACCTGAACTGTCTCTGCCAAAAGATCATGGCCACTAGATCACAACCATCACTGCTTACTACCTCTACCTTTGCTGCAGTCATACAAGTGACATACAGTCGAGATATAGTCTATATGTGTTTCTCCCTGATGGTGCCAGACTCATTCTATACGAAACAGGAAATTTTGGAACCTGAGTTCACTGCAGAAGAGCTTTCAGTGTAGACTATAAACATCCTTTTTAATTTAGTACCCAAGATAATCTGTTCGATTAAAGATTTTGCTATTCCTATCCATTTCATATCATCACATTTTTATTAGTGCAAACACAAAATGAAGTTTTTTAGCATCCGCTCTTCCCAGTATGTTCTCCATGTATTTCAATTATTATACTGTCTTTTTGTGATTCACTAAGTTACTGCTGCTCCAGAAATCAAAGGCAACATTAGAATGGAAAGCAGCTAACAACTGCTACACAGTGACAGAAGTGAAAAGAAGTCATTTTGTATGTCAGGCAAATCAATACAGAATAATTATATTTTGAAAGTTGAAACAACTTTTTAAAAACACAATCTAAAAACAACCTCCCAAGTCAAAACAAAGTAGTTATCTAAACAAGTATGGAGAAGTTTTTAGAAAAAGTACAGCGTACTCCCTTTAATGATTCAAGGGGAAGATTTCATTAACCAAATGCACATTTAATTATGGATATTTCAAATGGTATGATGCACAAGATGCAAAACTATTAAAATTCATTAGCAGGGTACAGCTGTTTTATGTACTTTTAAACTGTAGCCTAAATTGATTGTGCCTCTCTGTCTATTAACCAGCTGTCCATTCTTTATTAAGGCATCTGTCAGTTCTTCACAGAAAAAGATAGCAAAAATGAGTGCAGAACAGCTTTTAACTCAGAACCTTTCAAAGACATTACTTCAAAGGAATATAAAAGCAGAAAAGAAAATGTAAATGACAACTATAAACAAAAAAACCACATGCAATCTGCATTAAATTTAGTCTGTCATACTGCAACTAATTTTATGAGCTTTCAGATGAGTCATTAATCTCAGGATATATTGTTTTATTAATAGAAATATTTTCTTCAGCCTTTGATAACGATAATAAAAGGCCCCTTCCCTTGAGATATTCAAGGTGAAGCTCGATGAGGCCCTGGGCAACCTGCTCTGGTTGGGGGTGTCCCTGCTGACTGCGGGAAGGTGGGACTAGATGACCTTTGGAGGTCCCTTCCGGCCTGGACCAATCTATGAATCTATCTATGAAAAGGAGGAGATAACTACATCTCTGATTCATGGATAATAAAAGTTGGGGTTGGAGATTTTCATTACAAAAAAAATAAATCCCTCCACATTGCACACTGTTTCCAAGCCTCTAATAACCCGGCTCAACAGCGGGAGAATGAACAGACTCTGCAAACTCTCGTGCAGAAAAAGAGCACGGACTTGGTCTCTCACAACTTGCCATTACCATTCCCTACTCACTTAAAAACAAACACAAGGGTTCTTCAGGTGTGCAAGTCTTTTAAGATCTATTTAACTCAGTTTAATGCAGAAAAATCCTAAGTTTGATTTAGACTGGGGCAGGGACAGCTATTTGCTTAAAGCAAATGCTCTGTTTGCCCTGGCATAATCCGTGAGCCTTTCCTTGCCCATTTAGTTTCATCCTCTCCCTGTTCAGGATTTCTGCTCACACAGGAACAGCCACATAGTGGGAAATTTAGAGAGTGGAAACCACCCCACAGAGTGCCCCATATGCCCTGTGCTGATCTGGAGGAGGTGGTCTACACATTCGTTCCAGGGCAAGCGGGTGAAATTCCCATCAGTGACCCTGAGGGAGCTTCAATGAGGAGAGGATCTGCCTCATTTTCCTGGGTTGGGTATCAGATGAGACATTAAGCTGTCCCATTCCTCCTGTAGATGGATTTGGAGCACAGAGCAGTGTCTCAGGACATGGCACCTGGTTGGAATTAGACAAGGCAGAGGGACAACGGTCCCAGTCTCCAGTCATAGGTTCCTCCATGGCACAGAAATTCCCGAAGAAAAATAACAAGTATTTGCATATTATGGGCTTGGAGAAGTTTGCTATTGTTTGTCAGTTACTCAGGGCGGGAGGAAGTTTTTTGGTGGGTTTTGGGGTTTTTTTTTACATAATAGTACCTAGCACTATTAATACTACAGCTCATTAGTGAGCTCTGTTATTTCCTAGGAGAAAAAAACTGGAGAAACTTCCTCAGAAGAATCATAAAGGGTCATTAGGAAAAGGAAAAGTTTTGGAAGAGCTGCAAATTAGCAATTTTATGGAAAGAAAGGAAGAGAGGAAAGGCAGGAAAAATGTGCCTTCTGCAGAGACAGGCTGCTTTCTTTAAGTCACTGTTTGGTGTTATAAACCCCGTTAGCAGTGAAACACTGCTCTTCAGGAAAGAGCCCGTCCTAGAGCAGGTCCTGAGCTCCTCAGCAGGAAGTTGGTGGCAGCACTGATGCCACCACAGCAGGATAGCAGAAGGCAGAACAAGCCAGGTTTGCATCAGGCCGTGGGCACCCCCTCTTAGACACCCAAGAGATGATTTGTTAAAGCCAAAGGCAACCTCCAAGGCAAGAGGAGAGCCCAGGGGTCTCTCCTGGAACAACTGTGCTCTGTGTGAGGTCTGCACTTGCCTTTGGCTTCTGTGCAGAGGAAGGGGCTCCACACAAGGGCACCCCAATCTCCCCAGGACTCAGCTGCTGCTCGAGGTGCTCTGTGGGTGCCTGGACCAGGCAAGCTTGGGCTCCGGCACCGTGAATTACCTTCTGGTGCCATCTAGTGCCACCAGTGAAGTAAGGTGGCCTCGCATGGAATCAGGTGGGAGGAGTGCTGTGGGTGCATCTCGCCACCCTCATCCCCATTCACACCAGACCCTCTCTAAGGGCTGCTAGCGGTGCCCCACGGTGCTCATTTTAAGCAAAGAAAGAATCTACCCTTTAGAAGGATCCCCTCAAATCCCTGAGCAGACCCTCACACCAGGCCTCTTTCAACTTAAAAGGCTGTGAGCTCACCAGGAAGCAAAGAGAGCAGGGATGGAGGTCCTGCAGGAAGCCTGAACCCCTTTCTTCTAGTGCCTCGTATGGCAGAGTGACAAACAGGCTCTTGCAGCACACAGGAGATGTGTTGGGATCCAGTGAGGAGGGTCCCAGCCACCCCCTCTCTCGCATGTTGCAGGAGGACACAACTATAGGCTTCCAAGGACGCTCCCCCAGAGTCTCTCAGCGAGGTAGAACTACAGAGGATAGCTCTTGAAGAGAAAGGGAGGGCTGAAGATACCAAATTCATCCATCTGGGCCGCTGCTGAGACTCAAAAAAAACAGGGAGGAAGGGGAACAGAAAACAATATAGATCCTCTCATTCTCTCTCAACCTTTTCCACAGGCTTTGGGGTGATTCAGAAGCTCTATGCAAGTAGGACTGATGATAAATATGACTCACTACACTTGCCCCATTCCTTCTTGGTGGGACGTTTCAACAGCAGGTTTACCTAATTCCTTCCTACAAGGAACCACTAAGATTGTTTTCCTCCAGCTTCCTACACACCACCTACGCTGGCCTACATTGGGACTTCCCTTCTTTGCTCAGAAAGGAGCACAGGTCATTGCTGGGGCAATTGAGAGGCAACCACCATCTTCCTGCTCACTTGAAACAAATGCACGCACACAGTCCACCAGGCTCAGCCCTCCCCAGTCTCCTGAATCTGGCAAGCTGGTGATTTCAGGTGCATCACAAGGTCTGGCAACAAACTCCTTTCCCCAGGCTTGTAACCTCCTCAGCATGGACCTATCTGGAGATGACCTCTCTGGAATCCAACCCCAGAGCTGAAAAGCTCTGCGTGCCACAGAGAGCCAAACTATCCCTTCTCCTCGTGTTTCTCTTGCTCTCTGGTGAGCACCTAGAAAAAAACCTTACCTCCTCTGAGCCTAACACAGCCCTTTCCTGTTGTCAAAACACCTTTTGTAAATGTGGGACACAGCGTTCTCCCCTGTCACCAAAACCAAAATCCTCTTCCTGCTGGGCTCTGTTCCACACAGCACCCTCGGGTAGGTACCCCTAAAACTTCCCTGTCTGTCTCACCCAAATCCAACATCTCCACGTCAGGGGAAGCAAGATACTGGGCTCATCTTGTCCGTCAGGCTTCTCCCCACGCTGACACCCATACACAAGTCAAGAATTACATCCCCAGGGCTCACTTCCCAGTTCTTGGGGAATGCATTTCCCCATTAATATTAAAGCATATGACTCTTACTCTCCTCACCCCCACACCACACCCCCGTGTTTCATCACCAGTATCTGCCCATGCTTCTGCACTACCCCTGAGGATCACGAAGCAAACAGGACTGGTGCTGCTATCACCAAGCGAGAGCTTCGTGGTGGTGCTCCGAGGTGTGTGGTCATCAGCAGGAGACAAAGTCCGCATCAGAGCTGTGATGATTCAGGGGTGATTTAGGGTGATTTTTTTTTCATTCTTTCTAGCCAATAAGAGCAGCTGAAGAGGCACATCTTCCCCAGCAGGAAGCAGGGCGGTCACTCCTCTCGCCGGCGGGCTCCTCTTCTGAAGTGGTGGAGATGGCAGTGAAGTTCACCTGCACCTTCGCCGCACTTTGCTGTTTAGCACACTGGGGCTTCATCGGGATTTCAGATGGTAAGAGTGGGAAATAATTTCTGTTTTCCATATGCTTTAGGTCCTGCGAGTGCTGCTTTCTAATGCACCGGTAAATGACAGCCCTTCTCCAACTGCTGCCCCTGCTGGCTCAGCTCTGCAGGGTTCAGACTGCAGCCGAAAATCCAACTTGCTTAAAAGACTTTCTCCCCTTCTAGCAGCCTGTGTTATCCAGGGACATCATCTAAGGATTTTAAAGTCAACTTTGGGTTTTAACTTACTTGTCAGTGTTTAAACTCTGCATGACCTTGATTATTAAATCTAAAAAGACTGTGGGTAACAATTTGACTCTAAGTACAGATGGGCACTTGAGCGCCGATTAGCTGGCTTTAATGACACATTACTCCGTATCGTTTCTTTCTTTGCTGAGCAAGGAAACTGTCTTGATTGCAGCTGGCCTTAAATCTTCAGAATGGGAGCTGCAGATGGGAGGGGTTTTTTTCCTCCCCCTCTCTGAAGGTTTTAGCTCTACTTCAGTTTTACTTTGGCTCCCACGCACAGAAAGTACTAACTCGCCCAGGGATGGTGTTTGCCAGTAGCTTTTTGTTTCGGCTGCGGTTTCCTTTGGGGGTTGCAGAGGCATGCAGGAACTCTGCTGCATATTAAATGTACAGATAAAGCCCAGCCTTGCTTCCAGTAATGAAGAAGAGGTTTTGAAAGCACCCCATGAGAAAAGAAACAAACAAACCAACCAACAACCTCTTGCCATCTGCCCCTTTGCTTCACTGCAGGCTGGGAGAGAGCACCCATGGATTGCTCTCGTACTGCAGGAATGGGGCCCCCAAATTATCCCTCAATGAGGAAAGCGTAAGAAAGGGCCTCTTAACACAGCAATCAACTCATCTCTGCAAGAACAACTCTCTCTTGCTTAATAACAGGCAGTGGCCTGTTAACACAGAGCAAGAAAACAGTCTACCCTACTACAGCCCAACAGAAGGAAGAGGAGGAGGGCCAAGTTTTCCCCTCTCTCTTCCCATTTCCAAACCCAGAAGCAAGGATGGGGTCTGAAATACAAATGCTCTGGCCCTAAGCAGGTCCCTGTAGAGCAGCAAGACCTGTTTTCCCAGGTCATGAGATCACATCCTCTGGGCCTCTGAGTATTGTAGATGCCTGGCCAGGTCATGCAGTACCTCTGCTCCCACCCAGCCCTGGAGAACAAGTGTTTCACCGATACTGGTATACCCGCTGGATCTACCAGGCACTGGAGTCAGGAACAAGGGCACTTTAGATTCTGCCTCTTGCTTTGAGGAATACATTTCACAGTTTTCTTCCCATATGCATAGTGTGACTTCAGCCAGCCCCACTCACCCTGCCACCCCATGCCTAAAAAAAAGACATCACCATGACTCGAGAAGAGTTGAGGGCTACTAAGCCACAAAGTCACTTTGTGTTAAGATAGAAAAAGCCTGCGGTTATCTCCTCCTACTACAAAGGACAATAACTGGTGTCAACATCCCCCACCACTGCCACATCTGACGTTTCAACGGGTATAACAGCATAGATTCAGGCAAGGTCCTGGAGAGCAGCCAGAAGAGCCCAAGCCAGTGACCGGCTCTCAGCTGCTGAGGGAGCTCAGGAAAAAGCTCCTCTCCGTAAGCTATTGAGCTGATATTGATAGCACAGGAAAAACCATGGCCTCCTTGAGGAAGAGGGTGGCTGACCTTATGGGCAAGGCCCAAAACAAGGCCCTGCTCTGCCCTATGCTTCCTTTCTGACTCCATGGCCCTCACAAACCACCTGAAGCTTGCACCACCTTAACCCCCAGGCAGAACCCCTGATCACAAAAAAAGGACAAGCAGATGCTTTGGAAAGTCCTACCTATGAGCTGAGCACTGGAGAAGATGCGCTGCCTGAGAAATACCCTCAGTCCTAGGCTGCGTGGTCATGGGTTTCTGTGACTCCTGAAATCCCACCCTTGCTGCAGGGAGGAAATATCATCCCACAGGGAACAGTCTCAGGACCTGTAAGTGGATTCTGGGCTGTAAAGTGAAAAAAACACTGTCAGGTTGCCCAGCACTGGCTGCACACCCCATCCCAACATAGATCAGAGATGTGGGAAGAGGAAAGCTTGTCACCTACACACTAGACAGAAAGCCACTTGCAGAACATCCGCTCCTCTCAGACGCATGGCCTGGGTGTCCCAGCTCTGACCTGCAAGAAAACATGGGGGGGTCATTAAGGAACCTGGGGTATCAGCCAGGAAGAGATGTTAATTTGGACATCCTTGGGTTGAGGAAGGACATGGAACCGAGTCTCTCCTTTGCAGGTCAACGCTGTAACCCCTGAGCAGCATTACAAGGGGGTGTAGCCATTACCATCTGCGGGGGAGGATGTGGCAGTGTAACTAGGACATATGTCAGCAAGCTGGGAGTTGAATTTTTGCAGCCTCCTGTGCCAATGATGGCATGTGATGCTGGGGGTTCAATTGTTCTGGTTGTGGTTGTTTGTTTTTTTAAATAAACTCTAGGTCACCAGGTTGCCCCTCTCTCTTCTACTCAGGTTTCTCAGTACAAACTGGCTTAAATAAACAGTCTGTGCTGCGTGCTTGCCTGTAAGTGAGAGATCTAGCTGTGAAAAAAAAGAGCTGGAGGTGATAAAAAGCTTGACTTTCACAGCAAATTTAGCACAAGCTCTATGTGGGTACAGGCAGGCTCACTTACCTACACACACACACACACAGCGTGAACACCAAGAGCCACCTCCTGGACTGGCAGGTGTTGGCATCAGCCGTGGCAGCACGGCAACCTGCACAGGTTGAGGATTTCTTCCTCTTGTTTGTATTTCCGAAGTGGGAAACCAGAGGGGAAGGCAAATATAAAGGGGGAGGAAACAGCAACATCAACCGTAAGCTTCTAGCTTCTTTTAAATTATCAAATAAACAAGCAGGGCATGAGGCCACACAACCAAATAAGAATATATAGTAATAAGGGCTGTGAGGAAAGAACTGCTCAAACTTGAAAGCTCACGGGTCCCATCCTGCCCCGCAATCTCCGTTTCCTACACACTTTGCTCCTCCACTTCATGGCCCTTGGCATTTGGGTCAGGGCAATAGCACTTCAGCCCTCAGCATCCTGTTTTCCAGGGCAGTGGGGAGCTAGTCCAAGTTCTGCCTCAGGCCCTTCCTTCCCTGCCCATCTGGAGAAGAGGGCCACCCTCTCCTCTGTCAGCACGTTGAGGGAGAGTATCCTCCCCCGACCTTTATCACCGCCTAAATCCCCCTAAAATAAACATTTCAAGATGCCATCAAAGGATTAAACAGGGGTGGGAAAGACTAATGTCTGCAAGTAAAACTTGTCATGGCAACTAAGAGCAGCAGGGCTCTGCCAGCCAGTGTTTGATAAGTCACCAAAATTATACTGTGCCCTCATCACCATGACCCAGCTTTATAACCAGATTCCAAGTTGAGCCTTCTATAAGCCGGGAGTTGTACCAGAGATGTTCTAAATAATATCCATGATACCCTGGCTTCTAAGTCAGTTGAAGCTCCGCTACTACTTCCAGCACCATCTTTTTCCGTTACTTCATTCCCCAGGATTGTTTCACCATCTCAAATGTATAAAGGAAAATCACTTTGTGATGGATGTGAGCAGAGTCCTTCTGAAGCATGAGTACATAGAATCATAGTACGGTTAGAGTTGGAAGGGATCTTAAAGATCATGGAGTTCCAACCCCCCTGCCATGGGCAAGGACATCTCCTACTAGAGCAGGATGAGTAAGAAGGTTTAGCATTATTTCAGAGGGCTGCAGCTCCCACCGTTTCAGGCATCTGATGTGTTGCGCGCTCATGTTTTGTGTTGTTTCAGCTACACATGTGCCACCACCTCATTCAACCACGAAACCTGGCTTCCCTGTCCCGATGGATACCGACAATCCTGGTGTTCGCAAGGCAGCTCGCTTTGGGGTTTACAGATACAACAACAGTTCCAATGACCTCTTTCTGTTCAAGGAATCACAAATAAGCAAAGCCATGGTACAGGTAAGAAGAGCCCAGACTTCTGGTGGTCCTCCAAACCATTCACCAGTTGACCCTCCCACAGAGCACCCAGGACAGGGGAGCCCGGATCCTCCTTAAGATAAACAGTACATGTTCCTCTGTCCCATTCAACCGCTCCACAGGAGGGCTTCCCCCCCTCCACCAGCCCCAGCCCTAGTAATTCAATGTAACACACCTCCACCCACACACACAATTCACAGGTGAAGCATTTGATCCCTAGCCAAAATTTTGGCACCCCCTTTCCCCTGCCCTGACTTCAAAGGAGGAATCTGCTTTCTCTAGATTGTCAGAGGGCTGAAATACATGCTCCACGTGGAAATCGGACGCACCATGTGTGAGAAGAGGGAGCACTCCAACCTGGACAGCTGTCACTTCCAGAAGAAAAAAAACCTCCAACAGGTATGTGTCCAATTCCTTTGGGGTACCCAGTGGCTGCAAGTAATTCTTGGCCACCTCCAGCTGTGTAGTCACCTTCAGAGCAGGTCTGTCATGTCCCCACAGATGTACAAAACTCTGTGCAGAGCCTGCTGGGGCGAGGCAGGGTTATAAGCAGCGTAGGGTCTCTCCTGAATCCAGGAGCAGCTCCCATCTGCAAGGAGTTGAACCAGACACAACCATCTAGCCCATATTCCTGGATAAACGAGTGAAATTGTGCAGAAACTGAGTATGTGCTAAATAGAGAGATTTCCTGGGTGGGGGGAAATCCTCACAGGGGCTTTCCCACTAAGATACGATTACTGAGCAAACAGTACTTTTCCCAGGATAAAGGGGGGAGACAAAAAGATGCTGTTCTCTCCTACTCCATCATGACCCACAATGCAAGTGCAGGATTCTGCACCTGGGAAGAAACAATCCTCAGTATAAATACAGACTGGGGGATGAGATATTAGAAAGC
>JAOXNH010000023.1:7779978-7790922 GCA_028566575.1 Bartramia longicauda | reverse complement strand
AAAAAAAAGACATCCCTGAGGAGTTTTCAGTGACAGGAAGATGGGTGGCTTGATAAAATCACAGTGGCAGGCCAGCTCTGCAGAAAGATCTGGATGGCTTGATGAGTTGCTTGCTTTCCAACTAATTATTGCATTCGGCCAGGGACAAGGTCGTGTTTCGAGTACAAAGAATATAGGTCACAGTGGGAGAAACTGTGCCCTGGGAGGTGCTGTCTCCCAGAATGAGGTGGGAGTTAGAGGAAATAATTAGCTGCACGTGAGTTCTCATTATACTGCTAGAGAAAAAAAAAATAATAAATTAAATAAATTAAAAAATTCTTCTTTGATGTATGAGCAGGAAAATGAAGATGTGAGCAGAGGGGAGATCTTCTGTATTGGTGAGCTCACCACCAGGCATCATCTCCAAGTCTTGTATGGAAATATTTTTTTTAAAAGGTTTTCAAAACCTTAAAGAATTGAAAGGAGAATTGTTGGCTTCTGTAAAACCTGCCTTGTAGAACGAGCTTGAAGAAATGCAGTCTGTCATTAAAAGATAGAACTAAAAAGGGACACGATTGCTGTTAGGAGTACGTGCCTGAAAAGAGTGAGATGGGTTTTTAATCTGCCAGGCAAAGATAGGGGTCTACGGACTGGAAGATAAAGTAAAATGGGGCAAAGTAGAAGCAAAATGCTCATTTTAAAGACAGGGGTGGGTTGTAAAGGGCTGAAATACATTATTAAAAGACGCCGAATTCTTCGCTGTTCACATTTTGTAAGGTGGGGTATTGATTCCTAACCCAATCCTGTTAAACCATCAAATTTGGACTCTATTACTGGAATAATTGGTCGTGTTGCTGTCACCCGGGTTTTGGTGGGGAGTTTTATCTCATAATCGATATGGCTTTTAAAATCTAATTCTGAACAAATTAATTGGTGCTAACGGCTGGAATCCTGATGTTACATTAGTATGCAAAGAGTATTAAAAACAGTCAATTTGCAGATTTTTTTAACATCTTCATCTAATACTGTAATGATTACTGTGGAATCCACGTATTGTTGAGGAACAGTTGGCAAATGAAAGAAATGTGAAAATAGCTTTCCTTTTCTATCTATGGAAATGTAATAAATTAATATTAAAACTAGTTGCAGTGCAATTCTAAAACAACTCTGTAGATTACATTTATATTGCATTTATTTATTGTGTTTCATTTATAATGACTGCAATTATAAATGTAAATATGTCCAAAATCAGGTGTCCAAAAAAAATAAGACCCCAAATGCCTAGAAAGCTCAAAGGAAGTGACAAGCAGCCGTTTCCCATTTTTGTGGTCAAGTTAGGGGAACAGAAGTACTGGATCTCTAAGAGGTACCCTCCTACCCCCATCCCATCCAGCCCTTCCAGCCCTTTCCCCTTTGCCAGTGCTGGTGTCCATGTGGCCGCGTGGACCTGCATGGGGAGAAGGAAATGTGTCCTCGGCTTCGGTTCATTTCCTGCTTTGTTTCACTGTTCGTTTACACAACTGGCAAGGCTGGAAAGCCACCATCAGCAGGGAAAAAACCCAACTGATGGAGGGCTGTGAACACAAAAAGCCATCATGGGGTTCCCCTGATCCCCTGGTTCCCCTGGTTATTTTTCCTTTTATGTTTTTTAAGGTTCCTTATCAGCTGGGGTAAGTCAGTGTAAATCAATACTAGTGAAATAGAGTTCCCTGGCAGCAGCCGACTCTTAGGCAAGCTGTGTTCCATCAGAAGGGTCCAAGAACAGGGTTTGCATCCTGACAGAGATGTTCTTGGGTTTACTTCCCGTTGTACATAGCGCTCGTTCTCCTCGGAATCCGAAATGAGGATTGAAATGAGCATTTGCCACTCCTTTACAGAAGATCATCAGCGTCAGAAGGACAGGTGGCTGTTGCTAGGATCTCATGCTCTACTTAAGCGAGCAAATGCTCGTCAGCTGTATATACATACAAAAGCCATCTTTTTATATCTCCGTCTCTTGGCTCCTTTCACCTTCTTTCTATGCAGAACGGGAGATGTTTCCAATTTGTCACTCTCTCCTCAGCCTCCTTCCCACCGAAGGAGCTAGTGAGATGTGACTTCTGTAAAAACATTACTGTAAATACTTGGGTTCAGCTAGCATGAATTGGGTACGTGTAGTTATGCTGACACACGTTCGCTTTCGGTAGAGAAGGTTCTGGTGGGAAGAAGTTCTGGGTTCTGGTTGGCTGAAGATAAGCTGTTCTGGTGTGAACCTGACTTTGTCCACCATTCCCATACCTTTTTTGCCAGTGTTGAGGGACAGGTAAGTGGAAGAGTTACGTTACATCGCCTCTTTCACTGTTTAAAGTCTCTTTTGTTACAGTGATGACAGAGCTTAAGGTACAAACGCCCTCTAAGACAGCCATACGGGTGATATGATCCCATCCCTATGCTACCTCTTCATGACGAGAAGTATCTCTTGCTCTTTCACTCCTTCTCTTTGTCTGAACCTGGACATCGTTGTGGTCCAGGCTGCTGCAAGACTGTTGCTCTGAAAGGGACAAACTGGTCCAAAAGTTGCATTTGTTGGGCTAAGTGTCTTTGTGCTTCCTAGAGACTTCCGACCTGGCCTGATGCTTTCCTTTCCGCATCACCGATGTTGACTCCAAGACTCCTTCAGCTCTTTTCCTGTAGCTCATGTGGTGTTTCTTCAGGGGTCCCCAAGGACAGAGGAGGATCAGCCCACCTCAAATCCTGTGTCCAAGTGACTTTTGAAGATCGTGTAGGAAGCAGCTTCAGCTGCCTCTCCGTTACTAAGTACTCAGCTGAGGATGAGGGTTTGAGCACACCTTCTCCCTTCCAGTGCTGGGAGGCAGCGGGGCACCAGCTGAGCTGGGGAGGGTGTTTCCAGCTCCCCAGCCCAAGATGAAGAAGCTGTACTTGGACAGTTGGCCTCCAGACTGGATTTGAGATAAGGCAGCTGACTGCAGGACTGGCTGACATTCTCCTCTGGGATCTCATCCATTGCTCCATAAGCAGAGATATCGCTGCTCAGCTGCCACCCAGTTGGCTTATGGTTCAGTCTGAATCTGGATGCAAGAACCACAGTGGTCAGGTGTAGCCCTGCGCTGTTGGTAGGCTTCACATACAATGTGAGGAGAAGGTAGAACCCCCTCATCTTCACCTGATGTGAGAAGCTCTCTTAGATCTGGTTGCCTCTTTGTTCCCCTTTGCCTATCCCATCTCTTCCCTAGGTGCCAAAACTCTTTTTAACTCCATCCCAGTTGCCAGTGCTGGTCCCACTCAACGCAATCACTTGCCCTCCTGGTCTACCTCCGTTGCCGTGTGTGGTATCTCATCCCTTGCATCCTTATCGCATCCCTGGGTACCCACACTACCTCCTGCCTTTGCCATTCCCAAGAATCCGTGAGGTTTGCCTCCTGCACCAGTTTCCCACGCATTGCCTGTCTCATGTGGCACCATGCAGTCCCTGCGGCACTTTGATCAGCCTCTTGCCTTCCCTCCCTCTGCTTTCCTTGGAGGAAACAGTGAAAACCGGCACATTTTGGCACTTGGAGCAGTCTCAGCTCTACGTGGAGTCTGTGTGAGGAACAGGGATCGTGTTGTTTAGAGGCAGTTTCATTTCGGAGATGATAATGGAAAATACCTTCCATTTTCAGGACCGTTTCAGGTGTTTCCAATCCTGGAATCCTTGGGACTTAGAAAACTCCCCCAAATTGTTGTGTACACGAGCAGCTAAATTTAGGGAGCTGGGAATGCTTTCCCTTAAGATGCAGCTACCATCTGTGGTTGCAGACCGTGTAAATAGCTGGTTAAACACCCCTTCTATTGTTGTGAGCTCCTCTCCAAGTTCCATTTAAATTGATGCCTGGTCTCTGTGAAGGAGAAAATGTCTCAACTCCGGTTGCAAACAGTACAAGCTCTTCCAACTGGATGTTTTCCGAGCTGACAAAATTGGCTATCCCCTTTCTCCAGCCTGGGAGTTGTCAGAAGGGGATCCAAATAAAAATATAAATAAATAGGGTATTTCCAACAACCAGTACAGGGCAATTTTAAGTGCGAGAGAGCTGACGCTTTGTTCATTAACTCATTTAGCTCGCTGGTGTTTCCTCTCATTGCCTGTCTTGTCTGGAGTTATCACAGAGTGGTGGGGTTGGTTTTTTTTTCCCTGAGGATTAGCGTTCCTGACTCCGACACAGACAATGACAGTTCTTCCCTGCTCTGCCCTGTGCCCCTGGCGTCACGCCGTCAAAGTAGCTGCTTGTTTTAAACCAGCTGCAGGTTTCTTCTGCATCCCCATTTGGCAGCTGGCTCTCCTCAGCACTCAGAATCAAAAATCCCAGTGTTATATGAGAAGGCAGCGTGCCTTTAGGAAGCAGTCAACAATCTTTTCTCCTTTTTGAGGTGAAAAAAAATTAAAAAATACCAATTTTGGATGTATTTTTTGCATATAGGACTTGTGCAAAGAGCCCTGTTGTTTCAAACTGATCGGCGATAATAGGGAAGGGTGTCCTTGGCAGCTTCCCTAGCCTTCTGCCTTTCTTTTCCAAAGGTGACTGAAGCCAGTTAACATCCACCTTCTTTTCTAGCTCCTCTAGGCTATGAGCAATTCAAGACGAGACACAAAACAAATGTCGTTTGGGAGATTTCTCTGCTCTGTGCTTCAAACATTTCTTTCCAAAGGGTTCGCTTTGGAGTGTTTAACTACCTCATTTGTCTTTTGGGTTCATTAGCATCGCCAGGCTTGGGTACCATCTTTGTCATTGACCACATTGCCCCAAAGCCTACGGCCTCTTCTGAGAGACTTGATCATTTGTTTTGTAGTAGAAGTCTTCTGCGGTGGGATGGGAAACCAGGGCAAACACCTCGATTTAGCCTTTCCAGAGTTTATCCAGAAACACTAATAGTCCCAGTTCTCGTACCCTCCTACGGCCCCTTAACCCCAAAGGTCCCCAAGTGCTTTATTTTCCCTTTGAGTCACTTCCCCGCTGTGTGACGTGGGGGCCCACTGGAGGAAGTAGCAGCAAATAAAGCCTCTCCAGGACACGTCAGGATGAAGCCAGACGTGAAGAGTTTGATTGCAGAGAGAGAAATCCAGGAGGCAGAATGTTATTTCATGAGCTAGAAGTTGTCGGGACGGTGGGTGGGACCTCTATACCAAATACAACAAGGTATCATCCAGGCATTTCTTTGACTGCAAATCACCAGGAACTTCACTTGCTCTCTCATGTATAAAATGCACTATTTGAATCTGGTGCTGTGTTCCCATGTAAATAAATTAAGGCCAGGAAACAGAACCATCGCTAGTTTAGCTCTCTATTGTAAAATAGCTCCACGATAGGATGCACTGTGAGACGGAAGATCAGGAAGCATGGAAAGATGTGTTGGGTCCTTCTCCTCTTCTCTGGTGTCCTTCCTCTCACGCCTCCATCAGTTAATCTTCCATGATGTGGAACTCCAAGTGCCTGACAGCGGCACAAGATTATTCTTGGAAATATAAGGAGATTTTCTACTGCTCTCCTGGAGGGATCGGTGACAGACAGCAACCGTGTTTGTCCGGTGGGTCTTCCATCTCTCCCCTAGGTGAGGTGGAGTCTCTGTGGTATCCAGTCACATTCATATTGCAGCCACATAATGCATCAATGACCTAATTTATTTTTATTATAAAGTGCTGGGTTCAATGAATGACTCCTTTTATTAATGGCTGTCAGTGGAGATCTATTCACGCCGCTTTCAGAACTTTACTTGGAGCTGAGACCATTTTTCCACTTTCACATTGAATAAGAAAGGGCTCTTTTATCCCAATCTATTCAAAAGAGAAGCTTTTATTTTTATTTTTCCTTTTCTCTTTTTATTTTGGTGACAAAGGAGAAAGAACTATTTGGAGATAGCTATTGTATATTTGTCTAGCTCTGCTTGGGTGGCTTGATGGGCTTCGAGAGGCTAGCTGAAGAAAATAAAGTTGTATTTCCTAGCGGACAAGGTCTGAAGCCTTGGAAATCATGGACGGTTTACAAACCCCTAAACTTTAGTGTTTAAAGTCAATAAATCACCCCAGATATTTCTCAGCTGGAGAACAGGGGGTGCTTTTCTTCTTGACCTGCTTCCCCCCGTAGTCGCCAGCCCTCCCCAGGGTGACTGGAGGAGATTACAGCTTCTGGAGAGGCTGACCAAAGTAAGCCAGAATGTGCTTCCTGATGTCACCCTTACCCCCAGGGGTGGTGTTGGGATGCTTTTTGCTGGAGCTTCCATTTCTGATTGTATGTATATTTCTATGTGTTCCTGACCCGCACGGGGAGCGTGAATGGCCACACGTGGTCATGCCTTACAGAAGCGTTTCTGGGCCGGTCGCGGGCTGCTTCGCCCACATCCAAGTGCTCAACAGGCTCTTGCAAAAGAACAAATCAGAAGGTGGTGTCTGGTTCAGGTGGCACACCTGGCCTCCTTTAAACGCTGCAGATCTGATTTGGGCAACCTGGCCCAGCCCGGTTTTCTTAACTCAGCGTCTCGTAGCGTGCCGTACCCTTCCAGTCCCCAGAAACTGGTGGCAGGGTATTGTGGCACTAGGAGGGGTGCTGCCACTTGGGACATGACTCGTTAGTATGCAAACACCTCATTTGGGTGATGTTAAAACCTTAAATAAAAGGCGTAAAGGCTGATCACTGCGGTACCACCTTCCTTTTTGTTGCATCTTTGCGTCCCGTGCGGTTTGTGTTTGGGTGGCTGGATGTAACACACAGACCTGCGTTTGCACATCCCCGGGAAGATTAATTTTTGGGAAATGTGGCTAAGTCTTATTTGATGTCTCGTAACTCCTTGTATTACACTTGCCATTGGGAAAAAAAAATGATGTTTTACAATGAATGTACGTTTTAAACAAGCTGCTAAAGGTGTAAGCTGGGGATTGGAGGCGGTCCCCGCTTTACATTCACTCGCATGTCTTTTAGCGTTTGAAAAGAAACTTGCTTTATGTTTGGAGGTTTTATTTTTTTCATATGCAAAGCGTTTTCGANNNNTACCTCATCTAGTGCACTTGCCTCATAAGAATTCCCAGGGCTTCCTCCCACGACTCCCAACAAGTTACTCAGTTTCATTATGAGTGCAATTAATTGATCTGGCAACGTGAAGCGCAGTAATGACAAATTGCCTCTGAACAAGTCAGATAAGGAGGATTTCCGTGGGACTCTTGCCCCTTCAGCTTAGTCCTTCCTGAAAAAAGAAGCCAGATCAGGTTCTTAACACAGCACTGCTGACTTCTGGTTATTTTTATGACTAAGGAAGATGTTTAGCTTTCAGAACCTCCTTCTTCTTCTTCTTCTTTCTTGCTGCTATTAAGTTGCCTTTACAATTAGGGACTAGAAGGATTGTTTTGAATTATCCTTTCCTTCCACTTTGCTGGCCATTTCCCGAGTCTCTTCTGAGTGATGAAAACGAGGTGGTCCCCGTGTCTGCTCAGACCCGGAGCTCTGCCTTGACTCCTGCTGGAGCCACCGGTGGGTGCTGAGGTGGGAAGCCGAGTGGCAGGCATACCACCTTTACAGAGCTATTGCTTCCGTCCAAGACGCTAGGAAAACCGGCACAAACCCTAACACCACGTGAAAGCACAAATAGGGAGGAGCAGAGCACTCACCCAGCGTAGGACTGGAGTGTCCTATTTGCCTTGGTTAAAAGAAAAAAAAGAAGAGAAAGGCTGTGGAGCGTTTATTTGGTGGTAAGATGCTGGGAAGAACATCTCTCTGACATTTATGGTGCTGATTCTTGGAACGTGGAGGTCCTGCAAGCAAGCCTGGCAGCTCTAAGGCCCCTGCTACTTTTACCTCATCTGATGCTGGTTTGAAGAAAGAGCTGCTTCAGAAACTCAGATTCTAGAGTTTTTTCTTCCACTCGCTGTTGTCAATCCTGCCAGATCTCCCAGTCCCAAACAAGCTTTAGTCTCTGTTGGCAGAGGATAATGTCACTTCCAGGATATGCTAAGGTCCTGACAGTATCCAAATCAAAGCTGTTACAGGGAAGACCGGACTACGGCTCTTGCTCTCTGTGTGCCATCTGCATCTCTCAGGACTAAGGCCTCTTCCCATTCCCAATGGAGCAATTAACATCACGTTGGGAACTTGATTTCTGCTTCTCGGACTTTCCAGCTCCCATGAAGAATCTCAGGGACCAGCATATCCTTCCTTTGCATTACCTTGTGTCACCGGTTAGACTTCTGTCACCGCTAAGCAGGAGAGAGTCCAAACCATATTTAACCAACCGCTGTTCAAGTGGGAGGTGAATGTGGGTTTCTGCAGGCATTGCTACCCAGAGGAGACAAAAGCTGGAGGTAACCTCTTGTGCTTCCTGGTTTCCTTGATAAACTTCATCTGCTGGGACTTGAGGTTGCTTGAAGCGGTGGATCTCAGGGAAGTCCCCTTCAAGCAGGTCTCCTCCGGCATTCGGGGGCACAGCAGAAGGTCTCCAGCATTCAGAGGCACAGCAGAAGGGCTTCCTGGGAATTCATTACCAGAAGTCCTCATCGGCTGCTAGGGACAGAAGGTCTGAAGAAGCTGTGGAAGGTCGTCTCAGGGGGAGGGCAGCAGGGAGACAGAGGGGAAGCAGCCTGCTGTAGCTTTAACGGCGGTACCGAGTAGGGATCATCCGTTTGGAAGGACGTAGTTGACTGAAGGGATCCAAAGCTTGTTTTCCTTGAGTCTTTTTATTCTTCCTGTACCTAATAATCCCTTTAGAGCCTAAGGTTAACCCCTTTTTTTGTACTGCAATAACACTGTAATATATGCTTGCACTAATTCTTCTGGCACACCGAGCATGCAAGACCAATTTAAAGCTTTTTTTCAGAAGAAAAAAACAAAACAACCCCACTGTATTATTGTGTACATAGAAATATTGAGAGAGAAGTTGAATTCTGTCTCCTGTATAAAAGCATGCATTGATGACCTGTATGTAGACCGTGCTGTAAATGCTGCAGAGTACTGTAAAATCCTACACTTGAAACCACAACGAACGGGCGACGTCATCGAAAACCCAACAAAACGGAAGCTGTGCAATGGATTTTGTGCCTTTTTTAAATCCATGTATGTTAATCCAGACAATCGGGAGAAAAAAAAGGGAAAAAAAAAGGGGAAAAAAAAAAAAAGAAAAAAAAAAAGCTTGTATACTACCAAAATCTTATTAAAGAATCGAAGGCAGCACCTTGGTGATGGCTGGGTTTTTTGTTTGCTTTCTTGCTTTGTTTTTCTATTCCCTTTGCTTTCCAGCTCTGGGGCGGGGGGGTGTCCTCGGCTCATCTCTACGTGGGAGCGTCGGGAAGGGAGAGGAAGGGGCTCTGGTAGAACAAGGAGAGTTTAAATATCATCTACTAATGCGATCGCCGAAAAATTGCAGTTAAGACAGATGCAGGAATAGAAACAAAGTTCCCTGAGCTGTCGGAGATGTGTTCCGTGCACTTTGGGAAGGCCACGCTGTGAGTTCAATTTATATAAATTTAGACCTGTCCTGATTTTGCTGACTTGAACCCAGTCGTATCCCAGCGGCGGGTCACAACTAGCCCCAGCTTCTGTGAGTTTTTAGAGCTCTGCCTTGATGGTTGCCAGCATCCAAACTGTCTAAAGTTAAGCTAATACTGTTCAACGCCTATGAACACAGCAGAAATGGCTTTTCACATTTCTCTTGGTTTCTCACTCTGGGCATCTTCTCCTGGCTGGCAGCGCGGCGTGCGTAGAGCTGGTGGGTGGCTCTCTCCCATCAGACGTTTGATGAGGTGTTTAAGAACATCTGGGAGACCTCCAGGCCCTCCACCTCCCCAAAACCTCCCTCAGGGAGATGGATGCAGAACTGTGGCTGGCCTGCAAGTAAAGTGCTCCTGCCTGGGCTGGTCAATGGGTCCATCCATGCTCTGCCTTTCGTGGTAACCACCTGAAAGCAGTCTCTGCTGGAGAGCAGCATGCGATTCAACCCCAGTTGCTGTTGGTCTGTCTGGGATCGGGTTGGAAGAGGAAACACAGTGATAGACTCTGTCTCTGTGGTGTGAAGTGCACTGTTACTAATTCAGTGTTTCTCTGGAAGCTGCTGGAGAGCGAGGCTGCGGGCAAAGGCTCTGGTACCCACGGAAGGGGTGGTGGAAACTTTCCCCCTTGCAGGAGGAGCCTGAGACCCCACCTCCTGGAAGACAGAGAGCAATTTGTACAGGCAGGTGATGGGTTGGGAGGAAGAGCTAGGGTTAGGCTGTGTTCTGGGACTGGCAGGAGGTTGTACGGTGTGTGAGCCCCTTTTTTTCACCTGGGAATTGTACAGATTGTCAGTTTTCTTCCGAGTCTGCATCTCGCAGGGTCCAGAGCCCGTCTGCTCCGTGCTGAACGCCTCAAAGTGTGTTTTATTTCACCTCCGTAAAGCTGTTGGTATGTGGCAGATGTGTACGCCTGGAGAAGGATGCACTGATGCCATGGTGGTAGCTGTGGTCTGTGATGTGGCTTGGGAAAACCCAATCCAGCCAACAGGCAGAATCCAGTCTGCTGAATGGACTAATTTCCAAGAAATCAGGAGGGAGAAGAAATTAGGAGGACGAGGGAGGGAACCAAGTGGGTAATTTCCTTTGTGAAGGGTAGTAAGTCCCTCTTACCAGTCCAAGTTCCGCAGTCACCAGGGCCAGGCTTCAGCTTTAATGAAAAGAAGAGAAGCAGCTTTGGACTCCAGAAGCGTTGCCAAACTGAGTGTGTGTTTTAATTATAAGATATAAAAATAAATATTAAGTGGATAAGAGCTTATCACCAAGCATAACAGCTTGATGCTGCCCACCAAGCTATTTGAAATGTCCCCGTTATACGAGAACATAAAGACATTCCCTTTTTCAGGCATACTAATTGCTCTGCACGGAACAACATGCAGATTTTTCAGCGCCATTTGGAATTGTCTCGTCGGACTGAAAAGCTATTGAGGGCTTTCCCCCCCCTCCAACCCCGAGACAAAAAAGAC
>JAOXNH010000023.1:7765848-7775942 GCA_028566575.1 Bartramia longicauda | reverse complement strand
ACCTCCATATCTCTCTTGGATTGAGGTGCCCAAAACTGGACACAATACTCCAGGTGTGGCCTCACCAGTGCTGAGTATATAAATATAATATATATTATTACTCACCAGTGCTGAGTATATAAATAAATGTATAAATACTGAAGAAGATGGGGAAACATGAGAAAGTCCTGAGGAAGTGCTTACAAATAGCTCTTATAGGTCCAAATTAAAGACTGCTAACGAAGGAACTCTTTTGGTACATTTTTTTTCCCTTCATTAACGTGTCTCTGTGAATCTCTCCTTTCTAAGGTTTGTACAAATTGAATGATCAAGTGATCGCTGCTCAGGTGTGTATTTTGGAAGCGCGATGGACCGGATGCTTTCCACTGCTGCTTCCCAAGGCTGTCGATCCTGATATCTTCTGTGTCCGTGCTGTGTCTGAATACTGACCTTTTCTTTTGTCACATCTGTCTTCTTGCAGGCGTATATGCTGAAGTCATTTGAAATGAATGGTCTGCCCAAGGCGGTGCCTTTAAGTTTGCCTTATCAAGACTTCAGGAAAGATGTGTCAGACTACTGGGAAAAGCCTAAGGTATCCCAGCGGATAAAGAAAGTTGATTTTTCAAATGTTGTCTTGACTGCTCCTTGCAAACCTCTGGAGCCTTATCTGGAAATGAATGGAAAAGAGGAGGAGGAAGAAGACGAGGAAGAAGACGAGGAGGAAGAAGATGAAGAGGAGGAGGTGGAGGAGGAAGGGGACGAGATTGACATGCACAGTGGTTCCAGCAGTGACCTGAGTCAAAAAAGCACAGAGCGCAGCCAGGAGTGCGCACCATCCACGCTCCTGGCTGATGACCAGAAGGGATCCAAAGGTCGTGCGTCCACTGCTGACGGGGACCTGGAGCTGGAGGAAGGCTCAAAAACACTAGTGCTGTTTTCACCGGGTGATCTGAAGAAGTCGCCAGTGACCACAGACTTGGCTCCAGAGGTCGATCTGGGCACTCTTGCTGCACTGACACCTCAGAGCGAGCGGCCACAGCCTATGGGCAGCCAACTGGATGTATCCGAGCCAGGGACCCTCTCCTCAGTCCTTAAATCTGAACCAAAGCCTCCCGTGGCCGTGGCTACAGCCTCCTCCCCCTTTACCAAAGTTGAGCGCACATTTGTTCACATTGCTGAAAAGACCCACTTAAATGTCATGTCTTCCAGCGGCCAGATGATGAGGCATGAGGAATACTGCCCTCCGGGCCAGTTTGAGGAGGTCATTATCGAAGAAGAGCTGGAGGACAACCTGGTGCTGGTGGAGAACGGAAGCATACATTCGGGGCTAGAGGGGGCAGAGACGGAGAGCTGCGCGCTTTCGGTTAACCACGTGGAAACCACCTCAGAGGCGGCAGGGGAGCAGCTGACGCTTCCCAACGGCATAGCAAAGCCTCCCGAGGACAAGCCGGAGCTCTCCGACAAAGCGGTGCTCTCGCTGGATTTGGAAGAGCCTGGCAAGGTGGTCGCAAGGGAACCTGAGCTTGAGAAGTCAGCATCGGTGGGAGAACACCTTAAGCGAGCAGAGCCCCTCCTGGACACACTGCAGCAGGGCCCCAGAAGACCCTTAGGCTCCAGGTATAGAAGTCGGATACCCATCTTGTTCTCTGAGGAGGACACTGGCTCAGACCTTTCAACTTCTCTCTCGGCCAAAGAGAGGCTTTATAAGAGGGCAAAGCATCCTGACTTGGCTCGCTTAGTGATGGAGAAGAGGCAAAACCGCCTTCTTCGGCTGGCCTCCGGGGCCTCCTCCTCAGCGTCCTCCAGCGACGAGAGGCGGCGGGCCTCAGAAACCCTGTCGGCCACCGGTTCCGAGGAGGACACCCACGACTCTGATGACTCCATCCCAAGGAAGGCAGGGAAGGAGAAGGCTGCCCTCCTGGGGAAAGAAGAGAGAGCCATAAGCACAAGGAGCAGAATTCCTCGGCCCATCACCCCGGTGAAAATACCACTAGAATTGGCAAGGTCCGAGAGCTCCGCGGCCGTCGGGATGGCAGTGCTGTGTAGCTCCCCGCAGGATGCGGCTGTTGCCTACAGGTAAGACCAAAACGGTGAGCAATGCAAAATGTTGGACTTTTTAAGGAGGATCATCCAGGGCTTTGTTCACCTCCCACTGCTCTACCTTTCACTTGGTTTCAGTGTGTGATCCACTCCTGTTTCCTACAGTCGTTTCAGCTCACCGGGGTGTGAAATTCCCACCTCTCTGTCTTCTTTGGCTCAGTGTGGCCAAAGTACCAAGCCCCTCTTCTTCTCTTGCCCTGGCCTTGAGGCCTTTTTGCTTTCCACAAGCTCTTTCATTTGGTCTGGTCCTGCTAATAGTAGATGGTTCTGGTGTTGAGCTCCCAATTTGCAGTGTACTCGGCACAGCCATGACTCTGCAGGGACACCTGGCCTGGCTATTGCCATTAGAGCTGGAAGGGCTGTGAGGTTGCCAGTAGTGGTTGCCTCAGAAGATGGCTAGCATGTGAAGAGCTACGTATGGGCTTTGGAACCATGAGGGCCACCTCCACGTGGTCTGAATTCTTGACACATCCCTCTGTGCCTTGATTTTTTTGGGAGGTACCTGGCGCTCTATCAAATAAGCACAGAGATGTAAGTAGAGGTGGACCTTCTGAATTTAGCAGTGTTTGGCTTTTCTGCCTGGCCTTGGGGCTGGAGGTCCAGCCAAGGAGCAGAGCTGCTGCTGCGGCTCTGCTACAGGCACAGCAAATTCTGCTCTCTCAGAGGCATGGGGTGAAGGGATGGGATCCTTGTGGGTTGGTTTATCTTCCAGCACAGTTACTGTCAGAGGCCAACTGGTGCAATCCAGCTCATGCCTACATTCCCAGATTGTTCCTCCTGCCTTGAAATAGGCTGCTGCATCCATGCTGTATATTAAGAAGAGTCCCAGATTTGTGCTATTGGCCAGATCATGCCTGTGGGTCACCCCAGAGGGTGCTGGAGGATGAGGGCAAACCCTTAACTAGTTTACAGCATTGAGAGTTACAGGATGAGTGTTCAAACCCGTGCCCCATCTTGTTCACAGCATAGCTCTTGTCCACCTGATGCCAGAGACTTCTTGTAATTGCCCAGCCACACTCATGCCAAACCTGCCAGCAGCCTGGAGCCCCCTTGCAGAAATTCTCCTTCATCCTCCCTCTTCTCTTCTCTTCCTCTGCAGGCTTCAGGCACAGAGACCAGCTGGCAGCGTCCCAAACGAGTGCCGAACAACGCAGATACAAAGTCGGCTTCCTCCTTCGCCAAGCTCCACTTCTCTTCCTCCACGGAGCAGCTCGCGGAGATCCAGCTGTGTATCCCCTCGGAGCCCTGTCCTTCCTTCAAGAAACCCCAGTGCTTCCCCCAGAAGCCAGCTGCCGCCTCGGAGGGAAAGTCCTTCTCCCTGCCGACAACATAAGCCAGGGACTGCTCTTCAGCGAGTTCCTCCTTCCCCCCGATCTCAGCCTCCAGCTCAGGCCCTGGGGCCAACAGGAGATTCCCTGCCCTCTCCTGATGTGGCCAAAAAACGACAAAGAGGAAAAACCCAGACTCAGAGTCCAGCAACCAAAGGAAAGCAGGTGTCCCTGGAAAGTAAGGCAGCTGCCAGATAATGATCTTCTTCTGCCAGCCCAACGGACTGGGTAACTTCTGCATATAGTATACACTTGAGATGCTGCAGCACAGCCTTCCATGCTGGACCCACGAGTGTATAGCAGTAGCTGTACTTCAATGCTTCACTCACTCTCACCCCACACCGACGCGATCAGCTCCCACGGGCCTGAGAGCCTCTGAGCCACGGAGCCTTCTTCAAGGGAGACATCCAGCCCGCAGCTCACGCTTGCTAACGCACAGCACCAAGCAGCAGCAGCAGCGACCCAGGCAGCCTGCCTAGTGCCTGACCCTCCTCCCTCCCCAGGCATTCCCCTCTCTCTGTTAGCAATACCAGTCGCCACCACTCACCCTGGCTTTGGAAAGAGGAGCAGAGGTGAGGAGAGCATGGCCTGCCGGAGAGGAAGGCTCCTGTCCCGCAGGCAGCTCCCTCCTCTCTCTTCGCTGGGAAAACACCAGCCTTGGCCACCACCATCTACCTGAGTGTTGGCTCACCTCCTGCCACCCGTGTTAGCAAGGGATCGTCACCAGCTTAGCCGTGAGGGATGGATGCATCCTTGTGCGCTGAGATAAGAGCAGGAGCAGGGCGGAGGGGGCTCTTCCCTCCTTTCCAGAGATGCCTCTGCAGGTGGGAGGTCTTGCTGGGTGCTTCTACCTGCTCCAGTACGTCCCACAGAGGAGGTCGTCGACACTGCTGCTGTTTCAGCAGATGCCTGCCTGGTGGGTATTTAGATGGAGGTAGGGATGCATTGGCAGCTGGCTGGGAAATCAAGAGCACTTGCTAATTGATAGGGAAGGGAGCACACTGCAGCCGCTTCTGTCTCAAATACCAAACTGTGATCCGTGGAGACCACATCTCCCAACATGGGTGGTTCCTCTTGACCTGAGCATGGCTGGTGCCACAGACCCATAGTCCACCAAACGCAGCTCCATCCTGAAGATGTGAATAGTCACTGGATGCCTTTAGCTTGGGTGCCCCTTGCACCTAACTTCCTCGTGCTTTATCCTCACGCTCTTGGTGTTTTGTGAATTTTGGCACTGTGGTTGGAAGTTCCCCTTCACGGCAGGGTGGGAAATTATTATCCTGTAGTATAATCAGAAGCTGCTGCTTTGCCATGAGAGGTTTGCTGGCACACCGTGAGCACCTTGTGCATTTCTGTGCTAGAGCAGAGTGGGTTGAGTAGCGGAGGTGGAGTTTATGTCTTTCTCTTTTCTTGGTGCTCAGCTCTTCCACGTGTTGCTTGAGAACTAACAACGTGAGCGTAAAAGCAAGGGCTGTGCTCTTTGAGTAATATTATCCGAGCAGAAGCTTAGCGCTCAGCTAGGACTAAATCAACCAACTTTTTAGCCCCCAGACTAATTAGGAAGGTTTGAAAATGAAAGCCAGGAAGACTGATACCTGTCTGAGCTTGGTGAGATCTTGAAGTAGTCACAAAATTTTCCCCACACCTCACAAGGAGAAACACTCCAGACACAAGTATTTCAGGCTTCACATCATCGTGATGCCTAAAAGAAGTTTTGCATGAGGCAGAACAAAAATGGGGCTGCTCTGTACCCCCATTCCCACAGCGGCAACTACCTGCCAGTATTTGCTGTTTGCAGACAACAAAGCTTGATAGAGGAATCTGGACAGTAATAGTAATAACCCTGATTCATTTGAAAATAGGTACAGGCAGTCACACTGATGGCCATCGCGTCCGAGGGATCCTGAAGTTCTTCACACCTCCAGGAACTGTTCTGGAAAAGAGCGTGAGAGCTGTGACGGGGTGACTGAGAGAACAAGGTACTCCTTAGACATAGAATCACAGAATGGTTTGGGTTGGAAGGGACCTTAAAGATCATGGAGTTCCAACCCCCTGCCATGGGCAGGGACATCTCCACTAGAGCAGGTTGTTCAAAACCCCATCCAGCCTGGCCTTGAACACCTCCAGGGGTGGGGCATCCACAACTTCTCTGGGCAACCTGTTCCAGTGCCTGATCTGAACAGAAAAACCTCTGAAAAGACAGGTGACAGGAATTACCTCTTTATATGACAGCCTCAGTGTTGCCAATGCTAAGAATTCATTTCATCTAGCTCAAAGCGTTTGCTGGTTTTGATGGATGTTGTTGGCCCTGGTAGAGTAAGAAGCACAGCTTCTAATCCAAAAACATGGCCCCATCTTTGCAGAGAAGCTCTGGGGACTCCAAGGTCAGGTTGTGGTTTGATGGACCGAGCTGATGTTGCCACCAAAAGCGGTGGTCCCTCCAAGTTCCAGCTGCTTCATTGCACTGTCCCACCCCCTTACACTGGGGCAGCTACTGGGTGAAGGGGCTGGAAATGCTGTGCTCCAGTTTGCTGGTTTGGTTTTCATCTGGTTGAGTTCATCAGTCTGGTTCAGCATTTGGTCACGCAACAGAAGTGGGGGAAGGAGAGGATGGAGGGTGTGAACAGTTCTTCTGGTGGCACTATAACTTCATGTAGGTTTAACAGATGACAGTCTTAAGAACACTTAACCAGATACTCCATCTGGGTCTTAGATACACATGCCAAAAATGACATTAAAAGAACTTGGAAAGAGGGCTACAGGACTGTTAACAGGGTTAGCAACCAAGCACAATCAACGTATCGGTTCAAGAGAAAGCTTAAAGAAGAGCTTTCCATGCCCCAGCTATACCCATGTCAGGAAGGAAGCTCTGGCCCATGAAAGCAGGGAAGATGGATTAGCCAAGAATGGCAGGTGAAGAAATCAGGCAGGCTTTTAGTTGTGAAGGAACCGTCCAGTGCAATCTTTCACAAAAACGTGGAGACTTTTTCTTATGAAAGGGTTTTCTGAGAAACCCAGATGTCTTCTAAGAGGTCTTCCTACCACAACCCAGCCACAGGTAGCAGTCAGGATGCTGGTGACACCAAGGTATCGACTCTCTTTGTGGTGCAGTAGATTCCTGGTGCTGCTGAACACATACCAAAGCTGTCACACGTTGGGGAACCACCAGGCAGGTCCTGCAGCTTTCAGAAAGCCAGTGAGAGATTTCCAGCACAGAAAATAACAGCCATTCCCAGTGTTGTTCGATGGGGCTGGGCTGAGGGTGCAGCCAGGTCCACAGAGGTCTGGGGCTGGCATGGGTCATCTCTCCTTGTGGTTGTGCTACCAGCCTCCTTGCCCCAGCACAGACCTGCTTCCCGGCTCTCCCTGTCACGGAGGGGAGCAGGAGAGTGGGCATGTTGCTCCCCCGGTCATTTTGGATGAGAAAAGGCTGCACCATCAGGTGTGATGGCAGTGAGAGATGGTTGACTGCAGCAATGCTTTCTCCCTGGAGCTGAGAGGTTTCCAAGGGTCATTCCCATGAGGCTTGACTGTCCCCATCTATCCCACAGGTTTGGGTCTCTGGACCTGCTCCCCTTCCCTGTGGCGAGAGATGCTGTGATCCTGGCTGGATGTGGTCACATTGCCTCTTTCATTCCTTCCCTAAAGTTATTGTTACAGGAGCTTTGGTGCTGGGCTTTTCCAGTTTAAGTGGGTATCAAGAATTTGCTGACACGAGGTGGTCCACGGAGCCACGTTTCGCTGGCAGAGCTGGTCACAGGGTGCTGCCTGGCCCAGGCATGCTTGTAAGCCCCCTGTTAGCAGCCCATGTGCTGCAGGAGGTGATGGCTTGAGCCCTCTTTCAGGTGTCAGCAGAGGGACTCAAGGCGGCCCCTGCCATGTGGATGCTGCTCCGGATCTCCTCCCTGGCTCTGATAGTCAAGGTTCTGCCCTTCAGTTGCTCCGTGGTGAGTGTGACCCCAGGGTATTCCCATCACTGGGGTGCTCAGCACACCCCGATTGCAGAAATTCCTCTTGTGTGTCTCTCTGGAGAGATTTTCTGGCAGGCAGGTGGACCAGCAGTGATGCTCTCTGCTAATGTTGCTGTGAAAACAGCCCTACAGAAGTGTCCACGACTCCTCTGTGTCCTCTCTTCTTCCTCCATGCCACAGGGAGGCTGGAAGGGCACCTGGTAGGTGTTGGAGCAAACACAGGAGATCATGTTTGTGGCAGGAGAGGATGAGGATCTGTGATATTAGGGAGAAGTCAGATGGCTGAGGGATGCCAGATGATCCAGTCCGGCATCGCAGGACGTTGTGGGCTGCCACATCCCAGAAAGGCAGGAGAGGCAAGACCCTGCTGTTGTGTGCTAAGAAATGTGGTGTGCGAGCTCTGTCAAGCCCTGAGGACACACAGGGCTGCTCAGACCCTGCTGGTGGTGTGCAGCTGCGTCCTGGCTTCACTGCAAAGAAGAGAAGATCAAAAAGAAGCTCGAGCTGACCAGAGCAGAGGAAAATGGCTGACCAGAGTAGAGAAAACTGTTTGGGGTCAGCAGGTTTCTCAGCACTTTTCCATGTTTGTGGGAATTTCTAGGAACAGCCTGACACTAAGTAGTTCCCCATCAGTATGTTTGCTGCAGGGTCTGTCCTGGCCAGCTGCAGATGGTTGTGCCCATGTGTGTTTTGGAGGGACTCCTGGGACAGGCTGCCACCGTGCATGGGTGGTAGGAACAGATAAGGACTTGTTCAGGGGAGCGTTGTGGTGTCCCATGTGTGTTGGGAGCATTAGTGTCTTTCGGACAGCCTGGTATCATGAGATACAGCAAAGGCTCTGCTGAGAGTCTTTGCTTTGGTGAGGTCTGGGAAGGTCCCACCAGCTGAGAAGATGGTAAAAACGAGTCAATGGCTGCCAGCTGGCCAGGAGATGTTTGCAGAGAAACAGTGATACAGGGCGGGGAACGTGCCAAGTGGCAAATCTGAAAGCTCTCGGTGCTAAGCCAGGGTGATGACAGGTTATGTGAGCAGAGGAAGCAAAAGGACTGATGGTGCCAGCCAGAGTCATGCCGTGGAGAGGCTTGAACACATGGATGGAGCTCCTCAACTCGATTTGTCTGGTTGGCAGCACAAACACTTCTGCTTGTCTTGGTGCAAGAGGTGTTTCGGTAGCAGACACCTCCGAGTCAGCGTGTTTGGAATCTGTGAGAGGCAGGAGACCTTGCTTGCCCTTTCTAAGTAAAGAATATTATAATATATATATTATTATAATGATATAATATAAGTAATGCCCATTATATAGAGTGGCTAAAGGTTGAAAAGGATCCTGCTACCTTCAAAGAAGTGCCCTGATGCTCTGTGACTTGTGGTGTGTGCAGGACTGACCGCTGTGTGCGATGGACGTGGATGGAGGGACAGGGTTCCACGTGTGAGCTGTGAGGCTCCACTTGCCAGAGCGTGAGCCAGGGGTGACCACCACCACCCCCACCACCACCACCAGCTTGGGTGGTGGGCAGCCATCAGTGCTTGCCACCAGAGCTGGTGGACTGCCACACGTCTTTGCGTGTGGCGTGGATCGTGGTCCAGAGAGTCCCTGCTCGCGTGGCTGCCCTTGGCTAACACAAGTGTGGTTGGTTTGCTAGTGAGATGCTTCAACCCAAAGCAAGTTGTGTCGGGGCAAGAAAATCATCTTCCGTGTTTCTCCCTTCCAACGCAGAGGTATTTTCCCAGTGTAGATCCTCTGTAAGAAGGTGGCTAAGTATCTATTGATGGCCTGACCAGCTCCAGTAGTGGCTCGAGGGTCCCTTAGCACACTTCTTTCTTTACTCTGTATAGTTTCCTCACCCACGGCATGATCCCACCACTATCCCGTGTGCACAGACACCGATGCCCACCTAAGGCCTTGCAATCAATCACGTCAATCAACTGCAGTTAAATTAGTCTGGTGAACACAGTAGAAGTCCTGTTGTGGACATAACGAGTTTGGTTTCAAATGAGTTTCTTCTGGCTTAACTGAAACGTGCCCACGCTCTGGCATTGCTAGGCTGGTTTCACAAAGCACATGGGGACCACCTGGGAGCTTGCAACCACTTGATTCCATATGTTTGATGGAATCAGGGCTCAGGCCCTTTCCTCCTGTGGAATGCCTGTACCACTGATATCGGGTGGGTGCCCATGGGCTCCCAACATCCCCTGTAGATCCATGAATGGTCATTTTGTTCTTCCTCAGCCTGTTGCTGCGCTCCGAGGGACTGGGACCATGGGCTGGGACCATGCTGGTCGTCAGCTACAGAGCCAGCTGATGTTAAGACAGATTGGCAGCACCTCCATGGGCACTGGGGTTGGTATCTTTGTGAGACCAGAGAATAGCCCTGGCTGCGGTGAGCCGTGGTCCCGAGCACAGCCAGGATCCCATGAAATGACAGTGATTTGTACACCATAAATCTCCTGTCCCCTCCTTCCTCATTTATCTCCTCTAGCGAATCTTGTCTTCTCCAAAGTCACCGTGTACTCCCTGCAGCTCAGTCCCTCTCTGCCTGGGGGCTTGAAGCCCTCCTGGATTTCTGCAAAGCTGGAGGCAGATTTGGCCACCAACCTATGCAGCCGGCCTCGCACCGTGCAGGCTGATGCTCCGGGTTCTAAGGAGGAACATTATCCCTTTTATTTCTGGAGCTGCAAATCTCTGGAAAGCAGGTTTAAAGTACGCGTTGATGCC
>JAOXNH010000023.1:7360529-7374471 GCA_028566575.1 Bartramia longicauda | reverse complement strand
TAGATGGATGATTTATTCCTGGGCTGATAGGCGTTAGCCATGGGGCAATCACTGCAGGATTCTTGGCATGAGTGTTATCTGTGTCCTCTCTATAGTTTCTTTTGATGGTTTGGTTACCTTACCCCACCATTACCAGCTAACTTTGTGCCAATCTGGAATACGAAATATTTCTCTGGCTCCTCTTCTGAGGACAATTTCTGCTGTAGGTTTGCCAGGAGAGAAGCTGATCCCTCCATCAAGGCTTCTATTTCCCACCTCCTTTTCATAAAGCATGTGTGAGGTACAGCTCCTCGCATCTGTTCCCATCTCAGGTCTGTCCCTCTCCTCCAAAGAACTTCAAGTCAACCTTAAATTGTCCCAAGAAAATTTACTGGGGAGGAGTAGGGGGGAAGCTGGAGGCTGAGGTGAAGGGAAAACAAGTGGCTCCACGGTGCTGCCAGCTGGAGGTGGGGCATTGGGGCACCTGGGTTTTTTTTTTACAAGATTCTATTTTTTTTAAATTTATTGTACGGTTACTTTTCGGGATTAATTTTAATAAATTAATGCTGGTACCATTATGGCAGGGGGCTGTGTGTGTGGGGGTGTGTGTCCCTCCATGCCTGAGCACAGCTGGGAGAGAACAAACAGTAGGAGGGTACAACAACTCCTACCTCTCCAGGGAGCACAGCTGGCATGGTGGCCCAGGCACAGCAACCAGTGGCATGTCCCGGCCACCCTCCCAGCCACGGGCAAGCTGAGCTCTCCCACAAACTACCAACTGGGACGGGATGGAGCGTGGCTTGTTTATTTAAAATAAAACCCGCAAGCACTTAGGAAGAGCCAGACTGGACCCAGCTGTTGTCACACCAGCCCAGCTGGATCCTTGTCTTATCTGAAGGTGGAAAAAGTCTGTCTCCTTTCAGTAGAGGCTGGGTTTGCTGCTGTCTTGATCTCTACAGTCTGGAAGGCAACCTGGGGCTGGACCTGAGAGTTAGGGGGTGGTGTTGTGGGTTCGGCGGAGATGTATTCCAAGACATGAGGCCTCTCCTCCTGGCGCCGGAGATAGCCCTGGTTCAGCAGGTGCAGGACACAAGACAGCACGTCCACGCTGTGGCAGCAGAAGCTCAGGAAGTGCAGCCCTGGGCCCAGCTGGCCCTTCTGACAGGCATCAATCACCTACAGCAGCAAAGGAGCCCCACGTTGCAGCGCGGGGCAGCACCCAGGCGGCCCCCTCTCTGCCCCACAAGCCCTCCATACCCTAAACACCAGGTTGTCGATGTGAAGCTGCTTCTCCACCTTGAGGATGCGGGTGATGAGGCAGCAGAGGACGTTCCTCTTCCTTTCCAGGGCGCTGACTTCAGCCCTCTCTGCCCGCAGGTACCTCTGCCGGGGCAGCAGCCTCAGGGGGCGGCCAGAGGCACGGGCCAGGGCTGCCTGGTTCAGCCGCAGCACACCTGGAGCTAGCACCCGGCCCAGGGTCAGCCGAGCCCCGAGCTGGGCCCTGAGGGAGCCCCAGGACACACGTGTGGCTGTTGGACCAACCCTGGGCCTCCCGCTGCCGCCCACACAGGCAACAGCCCCATCCCTGTCCCCCACACGTGGCCCCAAGCACAACCCCCAGCCCCAGGCTCCGTCCCCACACACGGACCTGAGACCCAGCCACCCGCGCTGACCCACGACACGCCACCCCCAGCCCTACACATGGCCTCAGGCCCCAAACTGACCCACACACCTGCACCCTGAGTACCAACAGACTCCCCCCAGCCCACGTGCTTCCCCAAGCTCATGCACCCCAACCCCAGCACCCACTGGGGGCTCAGACCAGCGCCTGCCCAGCCCCACACTCACCTCCCGGCGGGCATCTCCACTCCAGGATGCCCTCGCCGTGGGTCAGCGGTGTCAGCGCGTGGTGCACCAGGTCAGCAGGGAGCCCCGTAGCCTGCAGCAGGGCCTCCACAGCCACCTCCTGCAGGGGGACAGGGGAGGGGAATGGCAGCCAAGACCCACCAGCCACAGGCCCAGCCAAACAAGGCGGGGGCCGGTGCTCCAAACACCCCCAGAGACATCACCGAAGGGAGGACACGGCCCTGCCACGCTCCAGCATCCACCACCTCCCTCCCCCCACCGCAGCCCCAGCTCCTACCTCGGCGCTGTTGAAGCACAGCAGGATGTACATCTGCAGCGTGGACACCTGGAGGACGCAGTCTCCAAACTGCAGCTCGGCGTGGCCCAGCCACGTCCACTGCAACCGCCGGGGCTTCGTGCACTCCCAGCCCAGCTGGCTCTGGCCTGACACAGGCGGCGTCACCGCAAGGGCCAGGGGACAGCCCTGACGGGCACCCCCAGCACCCCCCAGTGCTCCCACCGCTTCTGGCTCAGCTGCTGCCGAGGGCCTGGCCCCGGTGAGACCCCCCTTCCGCCCATGTACACCCCCTTCCCTGACACTCACTCCGCCGGCAGAAGTCGGCAAACTCCTCCAGGGGGGAGCTCAGGGCCGCGGAGAAAAACTTCCCAGGTTCATCCATGTAGCAGAACGGGGAAACGGGCCAGCAGCGCGGGGACAGGGCCAGCACCTTCACCTCCGGCACATCCGCCACCGAGGCCGTCCCCACCGCCTGGGCACATGGACACGAGGGTGGCTCAGGACAGGCCCCAGGATCCCTGCAAGGACCACGGGTGGCCCCCAGCCTCCCCACCCCACCAGCACGCTCACCTCCTCCAGGCCCGTGTCCAGCTCCAGAAGCCGCCTGTCCTGCTCCTGCAGCTGGAAGAGGTAAAACTGCTGCTGGAGCTCCTCCGACGCGGCCAAGTTGCTCAGCATCTCTTGGGGGAAGCGGCTGGGGAAGCACAGCCCGATCTGCTCCACGATGGCTCCTTCCAGCCAAGACGGCCCTTGTGCCAGGAGCCGGTCCCCCAGGTAGTGCCTGCCACAGCCACCAGCATCAGGTCAGGGGCTGGCCCAAGCCCCGTGGCCATCAGCCACCCACCAGGAGACGGAGACACCCCCGAGGCACATGGCCTGGGCAGTCCCTGTCTCCCGTGGGGACGCAGCACCCCTCACCGGTAGAAGTGCTCGAAGGTGTGGGCCAGCTCCAGGCCACTGAAGACGACGAAGGGCTCCAGGATCTGCTGCAGCTGCTGCAGGGGCCCTGCGCTGCCCCCAGCCCCGTGGAGCTCCTGGATCTGCCCGTCCAGGTAGCGGGCAAACTGCTCGCTCACCTGCAGAGGGACAGAGCTGGCTGCGGAGGGGGCTCATCGGGTGGCCACGATGTCCCTGGGGGGGAAACCTTGGGGCTCTCGGGCAGGGGCCAAGGGTGTCCAGACACCAGCCCGAGGCAAGAGTTCACCACGGCTGGGGCCACGCCATGACAAGCACTGCAGAGCTGCACTTGGGCACCGTGCAGAGCCACCACAGGGCAGGGCTCAGTGGCCCAGGGAGGAATGAGCAGGACACCACCACCCACCCAGAGCTCGCCCCACGGCTGGGGGCCAGGGCAACCTCCCCAGCCCCCTGAGGCCAGAACCCCGGTGCTGGTGCCAACGCTCCCTCGACTCACGTGCAGGGTGGCAAGGAAGGAGAGCTGCAGCAAAGCCCCCGCGAAGCCCTGGCCCAGGGCCAGCACAAAGGTGGCCTGCTGCCCAAAGAGCTCCTCCGTGGCGCCGCGCAGGCGCTGGTACAGCCCGCAGTATCGCTCCACAAGGTCCGGAGCCTGCCCTGCCGCCTCCAGGAACCGCTGCACCTGTGGGAGGAAGCACCAGAGGGGTGAGCCCCACAGCTGGACACACCTGTGTGTGTCTCCCAGGAATGTCCACAGCCCCAGCCCCACTCTGCTGACTCCAGGTACGGCCCCATGCCCTCCCCAAGCTCCCAGTGCACACCCCTACACCCGCCCTCTCCGGTCCCCACAGCCGGCCCCCCAGGCTCTACCTGCTGCTGCACCACGCCGCGCCAGCACTGCGAGATGCCCCACAGGCCACTTGACTTCTCCACCACCGCCTTCGCAGCTCTGGCCGGCACCTCCTTGTTCTTCCCCTCCTTCCCGCCTGCCAAGAGACAACCCTGGGCTCAGCACAGCTCCATGGGCAGGGTCCGCACACCGACCACCAGCAGCCTCCCCCTCGCCCCAGGGGGCACAGGGCAGAGGACATGCCAGGGAGGAACCACTGCTCTGGGGGGACGGCCATGAACGTTCCCCAACTCCGGAGCCTCCTGTGCACGGACCTCCCCCACGGCTGCAGCCTGGCACTCTGGACCACTGCCCCCAGCCCCACGGGAGGGCAGCCCCTTGCTCACCAGCTGCTCTTGCCTCCTCTGGCTCTGGGACACTGGGGTCCACGTGCACCAGGAGCTGGGTCAGGCGCCGCACACGGGAACCGAAGACAGCACTGCGGCTCAGGGGGCGGCTCGGGGGCTCCTGGCTCTCCAGGTACTCACTCAGCAGCCAGGACAGGGGGCTGACGCCTTGGGGGTCTGTGGGGCCAGAGAGACTCAGAGCAGGGCACCTCAGCCCGCGGCACGGTGCAGAAGGGTCTGGGAGAGCGCAGGGTACCTGGGCTGGTGATGCTCTGCACCAAGGGGTTCACCAGGGCCTCCCAGCACGTCCTGCCCAAGGCCCGGGCTGCCTCATCGTCAGGGAGGAAGCGGTCGGCGAAGCCCTGCTCGTGCCGCAGCGCCCGGTTCAGCCTGCAACAGCGAGCGGGCAGCACCCAGCGCTGACGGGCACCCACCGACGGCCGGGGGGGCTCCCCCAGGAAAGCAGAGCGCGGCAGTGGCTCCCTGCCCTGGCCCTTGCCAGGCACCACGGCTCAGCAGCACCCATTGCCCCCAGCAGCCGGGTCCCCTCGCTGTCCCCAGGCCCTGACCAAACTGGGCCTTGGGGTCCTCCCGGCCCCCGCCAAACTGGGGGGCTCTGCGGTGCCTGCAGCCACGAGATCCTGCCCGAGTCTCACCAACCTCTGCCAGGTCAGGACACGCCAGGCCCTGCAAGGCACCTCTCTGGTGGGTTAGCTGGGGGACCCCAAGGTGGTCCTGGCCCTCTGGAACCACTGGTGGCCAGGGAGCACCCCACCTGTCCAGGCGGGACACCCAGCTGCTCCTCTCCTGGCCCTGCAATCCCCCCAGCACCGTCCCCCCATGGGACCCGGGACACCAGGGACGCGATGGCACAGCCGGGAGACAACTCACCTGCCAAAGAGCTGCAGCAGTCGCCCCCGGTCCCGGCAGATCTCCTGGCACCAGGCATGAGCCCGAGCAGTGCAGGAGAGGAACGTCCGCCGGCACAGGTGCTCCTTGAAGATGGGCCAGAAAGTGGGCTTGGGACCCAGCACCTCGATGCCACGCACACGTGTGTCAATGCCGCCCTACAGGAGAGTGTGACCCTCAGCTCCTCGGGCACGGCCCTGGTGCCCCACACTGCCAGCCCCCTGCCCGGCCCCTGCTCCCCTACCTGCTGGCACCGCTTCACCCGGATCTGGATGACGGGCCAGAAGCGGGTCATGTTCTCCAGCAGGATCACTCTGCTGTCTGAGGGCAGGACGGTCACCTGCAGGCAGACAGCGAGCCTTCAGCTCACCAGGCAGCCAGCACCAGCCACCCTGCATGCTCCCATGGCCACCCCCCATTAAAGCCACGGCCTCTGTCCCCCCCCAGCAGCCCCTTCCCAGCCACAGGTCCCAACTCCTGTCTCACAGCCCCAGACTCCCACACCAGCCTGTGGCAGACTGGGCTGCAGGGCTGCCCGTGCCCAGGTCTCCAGCACCCGCAGCACAGCTCCTGCCACTCCCACCTCCCCGAGGGGCACCTCCCAGCACCCCCCACCAAAGAGCAGCCCAACGCTCCCCGTGGGGCCCCGTGGCCTGAGCAGCCCCTGCGAGACTCACCGCGTTGAGCTCAGTCCTGATGGTGGCAGGGCTGTCTCCCCCCAGCACCACGACACGGGCTGGCATGTAGCTGGAGTCCTCGCTGGCCACCAGCATGCTCATCTCCCTGCAGTGCAGCAAACAGGCTGCTGCCCAGCAGGCCCTGGCCCCTGCCACCCCACGCGCTGCTGCCCACATCCACCAACCCCCAGGTTGGTGACCATGGGGGCAGAGCTTGCACAGAGCCCCAAAGCCCTCTCCTCCCCACACAGCCACTGGCCTCCCTTGGCCCCAAGGCCCCCCAGCCCCACCTGATCACCACACCACACTGCATGTGCACAGTGATGAAGTGGGAGCCAGTGCTGCCATTGGACTCCCAGTAGGTCTTGGGGTTCCTGTCCGTCAGCTTGCTGGCACGGTGGGGGTTGGAGGAGACCTGCACCTTCTCCCAGCACTTGTCCTCCTTCACCTCCACGCTGGAACCTGTGGGGAGAGCACATGGAGCCACCGGCTGCCAGGACAGCACATGCCAAGCAGAGGGGCCCAAGCTCCCTCTCCCCACACTCACCTCGGCACAGGTTGCGCAGAAAAACATCAAAGAAGGGGATGCTGATGGGCTGGTGGCTCCGGCGGTGCTCCTCAATCTGCCCCAGGACCAGCTATGGGATGGAGTGAGACTCTTACCAGGGGGCCCTGGGTCCTCCTCCCCTCGCCCACCGCAGGGCTGTGGCAGGCAGAGAGCAGAAAGCTGCCCCTCGCTGTCGGGGACAGATGGACGGCCCCAAGACCCAGAGCCCCCGCACAGCCGGGTCCCCCCAGGCCCACCTGGATGCAGCCAGCCAAGATGCTGGTGGTCAGCTTCTTGTAGAGGTTGGCGTACTTCTCACAGTCGGTCACCAGGTCGAGCAGGGCTGGCACCAGCGACGGGGCCGTGCTGTGCTTGTCCAGGGCTTTGGACAGAGCCTCGCGGGTGCCCAGGCGGCACATCACCACCGCGCAGTCCTTGCTGGTGGTGGCCAGGCGGTGCAGGAAGCCAACGACCTCCTGCACCACCTGATGAGCAGGAAGCCGTGAGTGGCTGGGCCAGCTCCAGGAACATTCCCCCAGCCCCAGCAGCAGGATGCTGCAGCGTCCCATCCCCTCCACCCCGACACCACAGCAGCACCCACGAGAGCCTGGCGGGGCACACCAGCCACTGGGATGTGGCCGTGGCCATGGCTGGGACAGCCGCTCCCCACCTCTCCCAGCACCTTGGCACCCGGGGCCCCCTCACCTCCCGGTCGCTGCTGTGGGCGCTCAGGGAGGACAAACAGGGCTCCACACACTCGTGCCAGGGCAGCACATCCTCCTGGTAACCTTCCAGGAACTTGTGCAGGATCCTGAGCAACACAGGGAGCCCACTCACGATGGGGCACACAGACAGCGGTGCCAGAGGCAGCCCTGCTCCCATGCCCTCCAAAGCCCTGCCCCACTGGGAAGGCCAGAACCCCAGAGGGACTGGGAGCCAAGGCTCCACAGGCACCTCGGATGCCCCATCAGCACCCAGGCATGTGCTGCACTGCTCCTGCATGTCCCCGCCAGCACCCAAACATACGCTGCTCTGTCACCAGATGGCCCTGTGCCCCAGGACACCCCAATCAGCCCCCCTGATACCTGCTGGCGTGCACTTGCCCCTGCCTCTGGTGAAGAACAGCCCCAGCAGGACCCACAAACACGCGCCGTGTCCCCCCAACAGCACCAGCACTCACACCCCTGCGGAGTCCCCACACCCCCACCACATTTCCCTGGACCCACCTGAGGATGCTCAGGCTCACGTCCTTCTCTGCCCCCAGCAGCTCGAAGCTGCGCAGCAGCAGCCTGAAGCACCGCTGGTCCTGCAGCAGCTGGGCCACCTCGCCAGAGGGGACGGGGCCTTCACCGCAGAGCTGCCGCTCCAGGGCCACCACCATGTCCTTTGACAAGGTGCTATCCCCCAGGCCGTCCAGAAGCTTCCGCACGTCCCTCAGGTCCAGTGGGGCCTCTCTGCCTGCTGTGACAAGGACACGTGGGCCCAGCCCAGCCACTCCAGAGGTGCCAGCGGGGTGCTCTGCCCTGGCAGGCGAGGCAGCCCTGCCCGCTGCATCCCTGGGGCTGTGGCATGGCAGGGAGGGTGGGTGGCACGTACCTGCTGTCTCTGGGCCCAGGGGCGGCCGGTGCTCTGTGAGGCGGTTGATCGCGCTGAGGGCCAGCATCGCGTGAGGGCAGCCGGTGCCCTGCCCGTCCGACAAGCAGCTCTGCAGCACCGTGAGGAGATCACAGCTCGCCAGCTGCTCTGCCAGGCCCCGGTGGCTGTCCGTCAGCATGTTCACCACCAGCAAGCCGTTCTCCACGCCGGAGGAGCCCCTGCAGGGAAAGAGCGACGTGGGCACCTTCCTCCCCTAAGCACAGAGCCTCCCCTGCACCACAAGCCACCAGCCTGCCTTGCCCAACCCCACCACGCAGAGGGTCCCCCTCAACCCCAGCCGCTCTCCTCACTCTGCCCCTACCCTGGGACCCTCTGCATGGTGCTCAGGGCAGCAGGGATGGCACTCAGCAGGCTTGCTGAGCCCTCGCTGGAGGCAGAGCCGATGCTGGCAAAGATCTCCCGCATCATCTGCGCGTCCGCATGGTTCAGGGGCAAGAGCTTCCCACCGGCACCTCCTGCCTCGCCGGACACGGCTCCCACCAGCACCTTCAGGGCCTGCAAGGTCAACAGCAGTCAGGAGGGCAGCGGGCATCTCCGCCACCCTGGGCAGGCCTGCACCCTGCCCGCCCACCCACAGCATCCCCTCTGCCACACTCACTGCCAGGCCAGCCTGCTGCACCAGGGCGGAGGAGGCGTGCTGCTGCATGCAGGCCAGCACGGCCCGCACACCGCCCTCCGTGGCAAACGGCAGGCGCCAGTCGTACTTCGCCATGAACACGGCCAGCAGCCGCAGCGTCACCACCACCAGGGCCTTCTCTGCCACCTCGGTGCTCAGCAGCTCCACTGCCACATTCACCAGCTTCTCCCTGCATGGGAAAGGACGCCTCAGGAGGAGCCTCCTGACAATGTCGCTGGCACCCCAGGCCCTGCCAGCCACCTTCTCCCTGCCCACACGGCTCTATCACACCTGGCTCAGCCCCAGGAACAAGCCTGCTCGGGATAAAGGGACACAAGATCTCTTCTTGCCAAGCACACAGGGACATACCGGCCTTCCCACTTCCACTGCCACCTCCTGCACTCCCACCTCCAGTACTGTCCCCCACCCTGCCGACACAGCCCTCCCCAGCCAGCAGGAGGGATGCGCAGCACCCCATGGCTCACCCAACACTCCTGGTCCCCAGCCTGCCCTGGGCTTTGCCAATGAGATGCTCGAGCTCAGGATCCTCCTCCAGGATCTTCACGATGTGCTTCAGCCCGGCCAAACGCAGCCCAACCTCAGAGCTGCTGCTCCGGATCACGTCCGCCACGGCTGCAATCTTGGCCAGCGAGCCCCTCTCGCTCACCCCCTCGCAGCTGCCCAAGGCTGGCGGGAGGAAGGCAGGGACACAGGCATCAGGGCAGCAGGAACATCCCCAGCAACTCCCGGGGTGCCACGCACCCACAAACCCAGCACCCACAGCCCCCCTTCCCCAGGCAACCTCCGGGCACCTGCCCTCCCATGCCCTGCCCAGACCCTTCCTCCCTCGAGGCAATGGAGCCACTTCCAGCACCGTCCCTGGGCCCCAGCGCGCAGCAGCCGGTACCTCTGATCTGCTCCTCCGGCATCTCTGGGAGGAACAGCCCTTCCCTCTCAAGGAGCTCGCTGAACAGCTGGGAATCCGACTTGGATGCCGCAGCGGGGGTTTGGGGAGGCACTGTGGCTGCAGGAAGGTCTTCCTTCCCTGCCTTGGCTGTTGTGGCTTCAGGGCCAGTGCTCCGGCAGCCGGCACCCTCCGAGGACACTGCGCTGCTCCCCCCACCATCCTGCTCAGCCCCCCCGCCGAGGAAGTATTTGGCATAGACGTGGGAGCCGCGCAGGTCACGTTGAACACTGCCCTGGCAGCGCTTCTCCAAGACGTGCAGCACCTTCTGGGCCACCTCCACAGGGACCGACAGCTGGATCAGGGCTTCTTCATCCATCTCCGACAGCTGGACGGATGGGCTCAAGTCAACCCTCACGGACTCCCCGCAGACCCCACGCCCCTTGTGACAGCCAGTGCCATGAGGGACAGAAAGGCTGCACGGCCGGAGGCCCCCAGGGCCATTCCCCAGGGTCACCCTCCCCTGGCTGCCCCCAACCCAACCACCACCAGCCCAGACCTCCCACCTGCACTCACCACCCAATCACCCCAGCCACAATCACCCCACGGGTTTGCCTCACCTCCCAAACCTCGCTGGACACAATCACTCCTCCAGGGCCACAGGAGACTGCGTTCCCTCATCTCCCCTCACCCCTTTGCTCTGCCCGGCTCCCCACGCTTTCATCACCCCCCACTTCAGACCCATTTCTGCCCCGTTCAGGCTGTCCCTGCACAGCTCAAACTTGTCATCTCCTCCTCTGGGCCTGGTGTCTTCCCTAATGCTCTCCCTTCCCTCCCGGTTCCCCACTGCAGGCTCTGGCCCCTACCTGCCCTCCCTGGTCCTGCCGGATGAGGTAGGTGATCTCTTCCTGCTCCTGCGCTTCCAGCTTCTTCACAAAGAAGAGCAGCTCCCACCACTCGGCGCGGCTCAGGGCCTCCGCAGCCTCGGTGGGCTGCTCCCCCAGGTAAGGCAGGGAGTACAGCCCCCCAAAGGGCTTGCAGAAAAACGGCTGCGCAACTGCAGGAGAGCAGGGTAAGGAAGGGAACCGTCAGCTCTGCCAATTCCCCCATCCCCTGCTGCACACCCATTCCCCGGATCCACACTGCCCCACAGCCTGCTGCGGGAAAAGCGGGTGAGAGGAGGGCAGCAAGACAGGGGGAACACACTGGGAGGAGACCCCAGAAGCTGTAGAGATGGGAATTCCCATCTTCATTTGAACCTCTTTGGGCTGTAGAACAGAAAAAGCACATGCTCAGGATGGGCACCTCTGGCTCATTGCTCCCCAAACCTGTTCCCACGGTGCCTGGACCAGCCAGGACAACGCACTGTCCACCCAGCAGCAGCAGAATCCCCAGTGCAGCTGCAGAAGCGCTGAGGAGAAAAGCTTCAGGCCCAGCTGCCAGACTGCTCACCTGCTGCCAGTTTGTGGTTGTACGTCAGGGCGGACGCCTTCTCCTGGCCCTCGTGCTCCTCTTGCCCTGGAGGGCCGATGATCTCCACCATGTGCCAGTGGACCCAGTACGTACAGCCTAGGGCTTGCCAGTACACCTGAGGAGGAGAGCCCGAGGCACCCAGCTGAAGGAAGGCAAGGCCAACCCCACCATTCCCATGCAAAGCCGAGTGCTTCCTACAGCACAACGGAGCAGAAAGACCCCTTGAGGTCCCCCCTGCCAGCAGAGGATACCTGCACAGGCGGCGTGCCGTCGTTGCTCTGGCGGAAGTCCCCCTCGTCACCCGCGCTGACCTGCTCGTAGTCCTCCAGCATGCGCACCCGCACGCCCGGCGCCAGGTTCGCCTGCACGTACTCCACGTAGCTGCTGCGGCTGGGGAAGGCTGAGCGCGTCTTGAAGGTGCTGGGCTCTTTTGGTGGGGGAGTGGGGGCCGCTTCAGCCACGGTGCAGGATGTGACCTTGTGCTGGAAGATGGAGTGGGCGGCGCGAGGCCGCAGCTCCTGTCGGGGCGGCAGCTCCGGCTTGTGGCCGTGGTCCCAGCCCATCACGTGCACCAGCTCCAAGATGAGGTTTGCCATAGCCATGCTGAACTCAAACTCCTGCTTCACACGGCTCCTCTCCTCAGCCAGCGGGCTGGGCACGGTGCAGTCCTGCTGCTTCCGTCCTTGCACCGTGCCACTGCAGAGCGTGTCCATGAGAGAAGTGACGCACAGGTAGTGCTTCACCAGGACAAACAGGAGTTTCCCAGGGATCTGCAACAAGCACGGCTGTCAGGTTCTAGCCCGCAGAGCGCCTCCAGCCCCCAGCTCATCCACAGTCAGGCTCCCGTGATAGCTTCAGGCAGCAGCAGAGACCCCTCAGCCCACTCTTGTCTCCCTGCTCAGAGACAAGGCTCTCCATGTGCCTCTCCACCACACCCCAGCCTCCAGCCAGGCCCAGATCCTCTGCCAGCTCTCCCAATGCCCAGTCCTGTTCAGCTGCCCACCACCCTCCTGTCCCAAACAAGGACAGCAGCTCTGGCACCCCACTCTCACCCCTCCTGAGCCCTAAAGCCCACAGGCTGGCAGGGCCTGCCGCTACCTGGGGAAGGTGAATCCCCTCGAAGGACATGCAGTGCTCTTCAGAAGACATCATCTCAGCAAACAGTTCCAGCAAGGTGTAACGACCGTCAAAGTCTACGTGCTGCTCAATGCCATCCTGCTGGCTCAGGGATAGCAGGACATAGGCCCGGCTCCCTGCAAAAACAACAGAAACCCATCAGGTCCCCTAGAGATAACCCTCACCCCACCCTCCCTGTGCGAGACAGACTTGCAGGAAAGGAACAGATTTGTTGCTCAGCATCACCTAGAACTGTGTTCTGTCTGTCCTTCAATCTGGATTGGCAACAGTTTGCTCCACGGAGTAACACTGCATTATTTCCACCCCCAAAGCTGCAAGATTCCCTCAAAGCAGCAACCCCAAATAACTGACTCCAGAAGATGGTTCCAGAGAAGAAAAAAAATTAAGTTTTAACCTGAACCACTCCTGTATCTGCTGGACAGCCACATGAACTTGGGCACTAGGACAGGGAAAACTAGATCTCTTGTGGGACACGTGCACTCAAGCCTCATGAGGCACTTAAAACCCATGGCAGCTCCTTTCAAATGAGGACCAGGCCTCTGCCCACCAGGGCCTGAGGAAAAGCTCCATGCCAAGAATAGGCCAGTGGCTTTCCAACTGACAGCATGCAGCAGAGGCACCCCAACGCTCTGACAAGCCCCCTGGCGTAAGATCTCCTAGCAGTTAATTAGCATCCCAGCTTGGGAACCCATCAGGGGAAAGAGCTCCCAAGTCTTAGAGCACCCCAGACAACTACGACCAAGGAACCGCTGGGGAGCTCCAGTCTCATTCTTCCCCTTTTGCCAACAAGCCCCGGGACACGCTGCTTCCCAGGCATCCCACACCTACAGAAGGACTGGCACCCCTCAGCTGCACCTCCTCAGCTGCAGCAGCCCCCACCTGCATCATGCGAAGCCAGGGCCCTCAGCATCTTGCCGGCGCTGCGGCGGATTTGCTTCTCCTTGTGGCACAGCATCTTCATCAGCAAGTCGAGGGCTCCCGTCTCCTTGAAGGCACCCGCCAACAAGCCAATGCCGGCGTAGGCGCTCAGCACGTGGATGGTGTTGAGGATGGAGGATTCCGGGGCTCCGGTCTCGGCCATCTGCCGGCCAGCTCGCTGCACCAGGCTCCTGACATCAGCCTTCATCTCCAGCAGCGAGGCCTCATCCAGCGGCACATCCGCAGCGAAGGGGCTGGCTGCCTTCTCCTCCTTCACCCACTGCCCTTCCAGCTTCCTCTTACCCAGCAGCGCCGGGCAGCTGGCACAGACCTCTTCTGCCGACATCCACATGGAGATGTTCTCCGGCTTGGTCTCTGTAGAGGAAGCACTGCTGCTTCCCACTGCTTTCTCTTCCACGCTGACAATGCTCCACTGGATAAGGTACTCAGGCTGGCCGTCATGGCCTCGCCGCTGCCGGAGCAGCTCCTCCGGGTAGGCCTGCAGTTTGGGTCCCAGGTGCACGAGCAGGTTGCCATTCTGCCTCTTGTTCACCATGACAGGAATGGTGCCTGCAGAGACAGAGGCAAAGCAGAGACAAGCTTGTATTTCCGAGATGCATCTTGAGCAAGCACCTCAATAGAACCATCTGAAGAAAACTGTCTCCAATAACATCCTCATTAGAAAATTAAGGAAGTGTGGGCTAGAGGAGGGGGCAGTGAGGTGGATTGAGAGCTGGCTGTGTGACAGAACTCAGATGGAGCAGGGTCAAGTTGGAGGCCTGTAACCAGCGGTGTCCCCCAGGGGTCAATACTCGGCCCAGTCCTGTTCAAC
>JAOXNH010000023.1:7338279-7355703 GCA_028566575.1 Bartramia longicauda | reverse complement strand
TTCTGCTCTCCCAGGAGAAGCCACCGACCGTCCTGTTTCTGGAGCCTGGCTGCATCTCCTCCCTTCCCCTCCCCCTGCCGCAGTCTGGTTGGCTGCCGAGCTCCCGGTGCCTGCGCTGGAACCGGGGGAGAACGGGAAGGGGGGGGAGGCAGACGCTGCCGTGGGAGCCGCTCACCGCCACCGCCCGTTGCCTCCGGGGGTGCTGAGACCCGGACAAGCCGCTGCAGGCAGGCAGGTACCGCTCCTCCCGGTTACGGGGCGGGGGAGGAAGGATTCCCATCCGGTGAGTGAGGCGGGCAGGGTGCCCGGCCGTCCTTTTAACAAAGGACGCCTTTGAGGTGCGAATTTGGGGCAAGAGCGAGCCGTTTTGGGGAAGGCGGGGGGGGGGGAACCAACCAAACTTTTCTCCTTGGGAGGCTTTAGGGTTCAGCCAGGTGGGCACAGCCTTCCTCTGTGGTGATGCTGAGGAGGGATGGAGGGGTTTCTCTGGTTTGCTGATCCCAAGGATACGCAGCGGGCGTGCCTCCTGCCGCCAGACAAAGCCGGAGAAACGATGACGGAGGCAGCTCCTAGCATACAGCAACGGCTCCCAAACTTTCAGAGCCTTCTTTCCCCATCCCCAAAAGAGAAAACAAACAACCCCTTCCTCCCGTTAACAAACCTTTTACTAAGCTCTTCCAAAGTGGAGGTGCACCCTACCGAAGGTGATGGGGGGGAGAGCGGCGGGCAATCGCTGGTGAGCTTTCGGGAGGGAGAGGATGCGGCTGAAGGGGAGGAGGTGTCTGAAGAAGGGCTTGGGGGATGGCGTTGCAGCAGAAGGCTCCCGGCCAGGCAGCCGGGAGGGATTTTGCACAATGGTGGGAGGCAGCGGCACATTACCAGCGACCGCAGCCTTCCCCGGGTCGTTCATGGCTGGCATCTGGCACTCCTCTCGCGGCTCCGTACTAAAGGTCTCCGCTAGTGCCCTTGGTCTCCTGTCTCCCGTCGCCGCCTTGGAGACGTGGAAAGCACCCGCCTCTGCGTGAGGGGAAGGAGGGTGGTGTTCGGCAGGCATCGGGTCAAAGATCTGGCCAGCTCAGACAGAGGGTAAATAAACATGGCTGAGCTTTGCTGTAATTGGCAGGAGGAGCAGGAAGCCCGCGTTCTCTCATCTGCTGTTTTGGAGGAACATCCAGGTAGGAAAAAACAGCGTTTTAACCCCAAATACCAAGATGGCTCTGGGGGCGCGAAGAACACGTGGCAAGGTTTTTGACCTTGGCAGAGTCGCTGGATAAAGGCTTGATTTGCTAGGGATCATAGATCTCCTCAAAGAATTCCAGCTGGCCAGGGGAGACAGAGGTAAAACAGATCCTTTCCTTTTTATGCTTTGCCTGTGTGAATTTGGCTGCCTCGTTACGGTTTGCAAGACAAAGGGTAATGGTTTTAAATTGGAAGAGGGGAGATTTCGATGAGATATTAGGAGGAAATTCTTTCCTGTGAGGGTGGTGAGGCACTGGAACAGGTTGCCCAGGGAAGTTGTGGATGCCCCATCCCTGGAAGTGTTCAAGGCCAGGCTGGATGGGGCTTTGAGCAACCTGCTCTAGTGGAGATGTCCTTGCCCATGGCAGGGGGGTTGGAACTCCATGATCTTTAAGGTCCCTTCCAACCTAAACCATTCTATGAAATAATAGCTCAGTCTCGCAGCCTGCAGTCTACTGGTCTCTGCAGCTGCCCCTGGTACACCCTGGAGGGAGCATGGATGCTCCAGAGCCCTCCAGGGTACGCAGAGTTGATCCCGGCCGCGTCCTGGCCATCTCCCGTATTCCTGAGGCACATCCAGTGCGTAGCCCTCACATTAGACAGATGCCTGCGGAGGCACCGGCTCCAGGGAATTATTCTGCCTGCTTTAATGCTACTTCATGCTGTCAGGGGGAAGGTAAGGGCTCTGGCTCTGTCTTTCATCGAGCGTGACTCCCAATCAGATCCTGAAGCTAGGGAGAGATGCTTGTCCTGGCTTCGTTCCAGCTGCTTAGCTCTTGTCTCCGCTAGCCTGGAAACGGGTTTTAATGGTGTTCCTCTGTAGTCCCGGGCGCAGCAGATGCAGAATGGATTTGGTGAGCTGCTGCAGACACGAGCAAGAGTTTTAAAAACAAGGTTTTTATCAGCTGATCTGGAGACGCTGGCACGAGCTTGCTGGTGGGGGTGGTGAAGAGTGCTGCTGCCTGCTGGAAGGTGCCCGTTTTCTCAGCCAGATGAGGTTGTAAGCAGCATGAACTGCAAAAAAGGAGCAAAATTGCTTTCTGCTAATGGCACCTGTCAGTGTTGGTTTGGGTTGGTGGTTGTTGTTGGTTGTTTTGTTGGTGTGTTTTGGTTTTTTTAACTCTTGTTGCTTTCAGTGTTTGTATTCTTTGCTCCCTAATGAATGAAAGGAGTAAGACATTTGTGGTCTTGAAAGGAATGAGGTGACGCAAACCCAACCAGCCCTCCTCCTCCGTTTTCCACAGATCACATACGCTTGTTGGAATTGGATTGTGCTTTGGTAACACGGGAGTTGCTTGCTCTGGTCGATCAGAACAAACTCTAGCAGCTTTTGACTTGCCATTTCCAGCCGTGGGCTGGAACTTGGGAGAAGGCTGGAAAGCTCCCAGGTCCTTTCTGTAGTGATGTGAACTTGAGTCGCTGTGGCCAAGTCCCTGTAAAGCCAGCTTACCACCACCTTGCCCTAGGTTTTGGAAAGGTTATGCTACAGTGCCTTGTCTGTCAGAGATGGCAGGTGGTGGGGACGGGAAGCTTTTGGGACATGGAGTAGTGCTTAATACTGAAAGAGAAGAGCATGAAGGGAACCTCCTATCTCCTTGCGGGGAAGTCCTTCCATTTGGGCTGCAAATCTAGTTTCTTAGTCCTAGTTAAAAGCTCCTGGGCCTCTTGTATCCTGCTGGTTAGCCCAGGCTTTCCAAACACAGGCCTTCTGGTATCTAGAAAAACCCCCGTGGATCTTCACACTCAACTAGGGCTGGCATGCATCAGCTGCTGCTGAAAGAAGCAATCCTGGCCTTGATCTCCATCCAGGGGATAGGGAGAGCTGGGCTGATTCCAACAGCACAGTCAACTTGTACTGAGTTACATATGGTTCTCAAGCTTGGGGAAGGAAGCTGGTTGGGCAAAGCCTTCCTGGGCTTTGGAGATTGGCTTTGAGACCATGTGAGGGGGTGTCTGGATGCTAAGGAGAATCCTGGTTTTGGGGTATGGGAGAGCGTGGGTGAGATGGCTTCTTGCCTCCAATCCTTGCTGTGCTGCTGGAGGTGGATTGCGTTGCCTCTCTTGCTCGGGGACAGAGGGACTCTGTCCTCATGGGACCCTGTTGGAAGGAGGCATGTGCTGCATTCCTTTCCTCTGGGCCTAGGGTTAGTTTCTAGTGCTGCGGTGCCTGGCCCCTTTGTCCTGAAGTGGTGTTCAGTAAAAGCAAATGTAATAGTGAGTTTTATCTAAGGAATTCAGACAAGGATTTTTATTCTTCCCCACCCACATCCCCCCCATGGTTAAGCCATGGGACAGGGTTCTGAAGAGCTTGTGGCATCTCCATTTGGGGAGATACTCAACCCTTGACTAGGTCCAGACCAGGCATCCCTTCGAGTAATACAACAGCCAAACTCTTTTATTAGGGAGGAAGTCTCAAGAAAGTGGTCTCTCTGTGGTACTTGAGGTCATCTCTGTGTGGGTTTGACTCTCTAGACTGTCTGCAGTGATGAAAGTCCCAAGTTGGAGGCTGGGAAAGAATTTTGGGTGGAAAATGGGGATCTACGTGCCCCCTTTTTTGGCAGTAGAGTGCAGAAGGTCCTGAGCCAGAGACAAATGGTGGCAGAGGACCTCATGCGTGTCAGAGTTTGAGTGACATCTTTTGGCTTTGGCTTTGCAGCTCGGAGAGATGCTGCGTACGAACTCCCAAGGGTGCTGACCCCTGACTGATCTCCTCTTTGTGCCTTCTGAGTGGCTCTAAGGGAGCATGAAATGGATGTACCAGGCACTTCTGGCAGTGGTAGCAAGCGTCGCAGAGCACCACTCCCGCTCTGTGCCTCTCGTGAACCCCAGCAGGCACGTATCCCGGGATGAAGCCGTATACTGCCATTATTCCACCATTATTCCGCCGTTTCTTTTGGGAGTCTAATATTTGCCCTCTAATTTCCGGCTCTTTCTCGTGTCGCGGTTCTTAACGCTACCCCGAAGCCAACTGCACACCCATCTGTCCCTTCATTTGCAAAACATCCTTCCCTTGCCTTTCTTCCTAAAGCCTTAACATGTGTGCGTGTGCAGCTGCTCGTAGCCGTGAAGATCTCGAGCACCATACAGAGTTGATTATATTTCTTGTTTTACCCGTGTTGGAGTGGCTCTGGAAATGCTGACTCTCGGATGTGCCACTCGGCAGTGCCAGTTTGTCCCTTCTTTTTTTTGCAGCTTGGTTGCAGGTGGCCCGGGGTGGTGGCAGAGCACAGCGGCTTTTCTGGCGGTGGTGTGGCAGCACGCAAGTTTCCTGGCGGTGTCAACACCTCCTGGCTGTGCAGTGGAAGCCCCAGAGGCTCCGTGCAGCTGACGGCAGTTCTCCTACGGTCTCTTGTTTGCTTTTCTGACTCTATGGTATCAAAATAAAGAGGAAAACTTGTGCTCGTGGCACAGCCTTTGCAATGGCTGCAACCTCGGTGCTCTGCTTTTTTACTGGTTTTATTTTCCTCTCTTGGCATCCAAGGTATCAGGTCCAGGTTTTGTTGCAGTATCCCTTAGGAGTGGAGACTCAGCCGTGTGTCGGAGATCTCGGCTCTAGCTTTGGTGGAGGTCAGTCAGTCTTTCCAGAGACCCTTTATTCTGCTGCTTCACAGTAATGAGCTGGCAGAGGTCCATATGGAGGGGGGAGAGGGGGAAGGGGAACAAAGCAACAAACCTTCCCTGCTTTTTATCAAGTCGCTTTGCTTCCCAAACGCATAACCTTGCTGTTTTCCCAGGTGGCAAAACCACGTCTCGCAGCGTGAGACTGGAATAATCACTGTGAAAATAAGACTTTAAGCCCCGTGTTTCCGTTTTTAAGTGCCACCATTGCTATCTAGCTCCCGAACGTGGGCACTCATTCTTGCTCTGGGTCTTTTCCAGAGGAAGCATTGTTTGTTTTTTTTCCCGAACCCAGCTGTTTTTCTGCAATGACCATATCCTGAGATCACCTTCTCCTACAGAAGAGTTTGCTGCTTAAAAGTCTATGCCCGCTTCTATACAGAAAGTGCTGGCAGGCCATCTGCAGTTTGAAGGGAGCTGCGATTATCGTCTTGACGGTATCGCTTGTGCAAGTCGTGATGGTGCCCTGTGTCTTGCATCTACTTGGTCCAGGGACACGCGGGGAGACAGTGAAGTGAGCTGAATTTGTTGAGGCACGTGTAGACCCGAGGTCTCTGTCCTGTTTTAGCTGACTCTTGATTTCCCCGGTGCTTCCTCTCTGTAGCCTTCCAGGGTCAGGCATCATAATCTTGAGCTTTAAGATTCACTTGGACCCATTTAGTCTGGCATCCTTGCTTCTGGTGTGGCAGCTGCTGTGGGTTTAAGATAGAAGCAGTGAAGCTTCCAGCTCTTTCCTCTTAAAAGCTCTCGCATGTGGGAGCAGTTTTCAGAGGCGGAAAAGTGGGCTGCTAAAATTGCTGATGCTCGGTGATTTCCCGGTTATGCACCCGAATGCAGGAGGAAGGTTTGGATGTGCCAGCTGATGGATTCCCAGCCGAGTGCTGCAACTGCCAGAAAGCTTGGTGCACGCATGTTCCTTCCCTGTCTTCCTGCAGCACTCCTCCGAATGGGAGCGAGGGAGGGGAGGTGAGACGGGTGTTGCCGGAAAGCCAGGCTGCTCGAGCGGCTCCCTGTAAATAGGGAAGACATGCCAACTAGAGCAGAAACATGCTGGTGGAGACCTGGGCCGTGGCACCTGCAGAGCCGTGAGGAATGCGGCAGGATAAACTAGGAGCTGGGCATTCCAGCTCTTCGTGAACTCCTTGGAAAAGCCGTCTTTCTTCCTATTCCGGTCTGAACCTCCCCCTGCCAAAGGCAAATGATGGTGTCTCCCCTCCTCGCTGCGGGAACCTCCAAGTGTTTTCTGCCTGGATAAAGGACATTCGGTGCCCTTTACTGAGCGTGTGGGAGTAGGAAGAGTGCTTATACAGCAGCCTCAGCCTGCCCAACCTTGGCATCGGTTGCCATAGAGCATGGTTCCTCTCTGGAGGGCTGGGCACTGAGTGTAGACCCGCTGGCACTGGGGAGAGCTAGGAATAAGGCTCTGTAGGGAAGAATTATCACTTTCTAGGGATAAGAAGTCAGTTCCCACCAGTGTTTGTTGGTTTTCTTTGCTGGGCAAGAGGTGGCAGCATTTAAGTGACTTCTCTGCAGTCTTCTCTTTGTTTTCTTGTTGGTACTTGGAAGTGAACAACCCATGTGATGTTCTCAGGTTTTCCACCCTGTGTCCGGCTTGGATGGCCCCCTGCCCACCCTTGAACCCTGGAAGCATGTTGGTACCTAGCAGAGCTGTACCTCTAGGATATCATCCTAGGGGGAGAAAGACCAGGGCTGTGTAGAGGTGTTTGCACAGCCGGTGAGAGAAGAGGAGCCTGTATTGCTATGTCTTGAGGATGTAGCTGCAGGGCAGGATGAGTCTGATGTGCTGTGGGTCGGGATGTTTTGGTTATTTTCCCTTCTGGGGCTGAAACCTTTGCAGTTCTGAAAGGCAGATTGATGGTGGAGACTGAAATGCTTGAAGCCTTCTGTTGGAAGGGCTGAAGAAAGACAGGGTGTTGCTGTAGTAGAGGCACTGGTGGTTTAACACACAGCTTGGCGATTTCTCAGTTGAGGAGTCGTTCTGAGCAGAGTGGAATTAATGAGGCTGATTTTCTATGGATCTGGGTCTTGTCTGACTCTTATCTAGCAAGGTGTGATCTCTGGTGGCTTTTTATCATCATTTGTAACGTGTTGGTCTTCCCGATGCGTTTGCATTGTACTTTTTAAAGGCGGTAGCAAGATCTCTGTATGGAGGTAAGTGATGCTTCCATGAAAACTGTCAGGATTTCACAGCTGACCCAGAAGGCAGAGGGAGAGATGAAGAGGCACTTGTGCTGCGTAGCTGTGTGAGCCTTAGAGCAGAGCTCTAGCTGCGGTGTGTGCAGGGTATCAGGCTGCTCCTGGGGATCTCCTTGTGTCTCGAGCATTGTCCGTGCTCCAGAGGACTCCCACATCCTGATTTCCCTGTTTCTGAGTCTGATGGGGCCGTTTTGCCCTTCAGTGGCTGGTACCTTGGCTTTTGTGGAAGCAGGGAAGTGCCTGTTGAGCCTTCCTGGGAGGCTGTCTGGACCCATTTTAGAGCAGGACAGCAGCGCTTTGCCACGCGTGGCAGCGTTAGCGTCCTTTGGGCTGCCAGCCTTTTCCTCTGGAGCTGGGAATTATTGCACATCTCTTCCTGGATTGTGCTCACCCACAGGAGTCTGCCTTAGGCAGGGCTTCCCTTGTTGCTTTAACCCTCAATCACTCCCCTAGATGCGTTATAAAGGTGAGGAGAAGAAGAATAACCAGGGGAATTATGGACCAAGGTGCTTAGCTGCCAGTTCCTGGAGAATCAGTTTGGAAGACAGGATGTGAGTCACAGCCAACTCCCAAAAGACCTCTTCTTTTCTTCAAAACAGTAGTCTGTGCCCTCTATGTTCATCTTAGTGAGGGGCTTTTTGGTGCCATTCCTACCGTGTGGTCTTCTCTAAAGCAAAGTGGGAAATGTCCGGGTGAGCCTTTTCCATGTAAAATGCACAATGCCCAGGGGAACTGCATGTGGAGCATGGCAGAGACCCAGAAGTGAAGGACCCAGTGAAGTAGGGCGCTGATGATGGCTTGTGAATTGTGGTTCTGGGGTCGGTGGGGGACTCAGCTCTTGCTCAAAGATTTGAAGAGGAACCCGGTCTTCATGGGGCATGAAGTCTTTCTGCCCTGCTGAGGTTCAGTAAGGTCTCCGCCGTGTGGTGGGGTTTGCTATCCCTTCCTGGGGGATGGATGTGCATCAGTGGGACAGAAATCGGAGAGGAGAGCTCAGGCTTATAAAACAACTTGAGGAACTTCTGGAAGAGTGAAATTAAAGGGGAGGAAGCTGGTGGGTACAGTGAGATGTGCGAACCTTATAGCAACCACCCCTGCCGTGAGGAGGAGATGACTCCTCTATTGCTCAGGGTCCACTCCCAGGCAGTGATAGTGATAACTGAGCTGGGGGATCCCTCTGAGATCCCCCCTTCCGGACGGAGCAGACGTCTGAGGTGGAGAGGAGCTCTGCTTTCCCTGTTCCTGTACTTGGGGCAGCATTTCTGCTGGCTCAGTAAGCCAGGCAGAAGGCTGCTTCCAAACAAAGAGCTCAAACCATGCAGAGATGGGTCCTGCAGGAGGAGACAAATCTGTTGGCAGCTCTTCCCCCACCTCCTCCTGCGGAGTTCCCGGGGGTGTTTGCCAGCTTCCCTGCCAGCGGGGCCCTGGGTGCTGGGGTTCCAGTGTCTCCTGACAGCTCCGGGTGGCAAGGAGGTGGCAAGGATGCCCTGCTGCCTGTGCAGGGCATCGCAACTGGCTGCCTTCAGCCCCGCAGGAGGCTGGGGGCTCAGAGAGACCTATAGTGAGGAGAGTGGTGGCTTTGTCACTGAGTAATGTGAAGGGATGGTCCACCAAGGAGAGGGTGAGATGAATGAGTTGTGGAGCATCTAGGGTACCATCGACCTGCTACAGAAGGTCTTACCTGCTGCTTATGTCTCTTGCCCCCTAGCTCCTGGATTTTCTGTGCAGGGATCTGGAGAGTAAGTCTTATGAGGAAAGGCTGAAGGAGCTGGGGTTGTTCAGCCTAAAGAGAAGGAGGCTGAGGGGAAACCTTATCACTCTCTACAACTCCCTGAAAGGAGGTTGTAGTGACGCCGGGATTGGGCTCTTCTCCCAAGTCACAGGTGATGGGACAAGAGGAAACGGCCTCAAGTTGCGCCGGGGGGGGTTCAGGTTGGATATTAGGAAAAATCTTTACACTGAAAGGGTTATCAAGCCTTGGAATGGGCTGCCCAGGGAAGTGGTTGAGGCACCATCCCTGGAGATGGTCAAAAGACGGGTTGATATAGTGTTTAGTGACATGGTTTAGTGATGTGGGGGTTTTAGTAGTTGTTGTTCTTTTTATTTTTTTGTGGGTGTTTTGTTTTTTCTTTTATCAGAGTTAGGTTGATGGTTGGACTAGATGATCTTAAAGGTCCCTTCCAACCTAGACAATTCTATGATCTTGCAGCCACGCTAACATTGTGGGTTGTAGCACTTGGTGTTCTTGAGCAAAGGCAGTAGCTTGGTACTCTCCTGTTGTATATCCGGGGGGAACAGGACAAGGGAAGGAGTACAGAGCTCTCATGCCACGCTGAGGAGTCCTTGGGCTGGCAGTAGGACGAAAGGAGCTGGGAAAGCTGTTAGTGTTTCGTGCTGACACCCACACAAGGGTTACACTAGTGTCACCATAGCAGTTGGTGTGTATAAGCTTTCCCACACAGGCATGATTCAGTTCATGCTGGCGGTGTTATATCCCTTATTGCCACAATGGCTGTTCTGTGCCGGGGCTGGGATTGACGGGGTGTACTCTTCCGGTCAGGGAAGCTTTCCTGTGGCCCAGTAAGGCCACTGATGCCACATCTCCCTGTCTGCGAGATGGTCTTACAGGAGATTTTCCATTGGGGAAGCAGAAAACTTTGCATTGGCATCCCTCTGCTTTCCATTCCCTTCCTTCTGCAGTTGGAAGAGGTGTTGGGCTCCGACAGCCTCCTTGCATCTGTGGTCTGTGGGCAGGAGGTGTGCGCCTTGCAACCCCGGCTGCCAACTACAAATCTCTGCTCTTAATTGGAAGCTAAATCAGCTTTCCTTGCTGCTGGGACTGTGGGGGTGTTGGAGGTCAGCACTGATTCCAGCCTTTTTGTCTCCTGTCCACGTGTTGCCAGTGCTCCGTGCCACAAAAACAGACACGTGGCCTGGCAGCTGCCGAGGGGAGAGGAGAAGACCAAGGGCAAGGGCTCAGAGTGGGCAACCAGTTGAATGCTGTCTCTGGCTGCTTGAAGGAGCCCGTGACACTTGGTGTGTGGTTGTGGCTCTTTGAAACAGCACTGAGGGGTTTTGTCTCTCTCTCCCTTCCTGTTTAGGGCTGCAGGAGCAGGACTATGTCCACCATGGTGTACCCAAGGGAGGAGAAACTGGACAAGCTGAGCCAAGAGGAGATCATTTCCAACACCAAGCTGGTGATGCAAGGGCTGGAGGCACTCAAGAATGAGCACAACTCCATCCTGCATAGCTTACTGGAGACCATCAAGTGCCTGAAGAAAGATGAAGAAGCCAATCTCGTGCATGAGAAATCCAACCTGCTTCGCAAGTCAGTGGAGATGATTGAACTGGGGCTTGGAGAAGCTCAGGTGAGTGGTGGGTGACCCCTAGGTGTTACCCAGGACTGGCAGGGGATGGGGGGCACGTGGCCCTTCACCACAAGCTGCAGGGTCTGGACTGTAGGAGGCCAGCCTGACCCTCAGGGTGGGCCCTAAGCATGTATGTGAGGGAGATAGAAAATTGTGGTAGTTACTGACTGGGTTACTCTTGACAAGGTGATGATGGCGTTGTCCAACCACCTGAATGCTGTGGAGTCAGAGAAGCAGAAGCTGCGCGCTCAGGTGCGGAGACTGTGCCAGGAGAACCAGTGGCTGCGTGACGAGCTTGCCAACACCCAGCAGAAGCTGCAGCGCAGCGAACAAACCGTGGCTCAGCTGGAGGAGGAGAAGAAACACCTTGAGTTCATGAATCAGCTGAAGAAGTACGATGAGGATGTCTCACCTTCGGTATGCCCTAGTCCTACTGAGCAGCTGCGTTTTGGGGTGGGGGAACTTGGACCAGCAGGACCTAGGTGTGTTAGCATCATATGGATTTTTTTCCCCTTCCCACACCAATGCCTGTAACAAAAGGGAGCCTGCATGGGGTAGGGTCTCTGGAAGAACATGGAGTAACATGCCAGGATGTGCTGGGGAAATTTGGCTTTATTAGTTTTGGGCAGGGGGAACGGTGGCAAAGATGACAGGGGAAGTTGAGGTGTTGGTGGGCTGCAGCAGGAAGGAAAATTTGGCAGCTGACTTAGCACAGGCTGCTGCTGTCTTCTCTGAGAACCAATAGTGTTGCCATTCCCATCCTCCCAGGAGGAGAAGGAGGGCGACTCTGCCAAGGACTCTCTGGATGATCTGTTCCCGAATGAGGAGGAGGAGCATGGTCCTGGATGTAAGTGTTTGCTCACGCATGGTTGCTAGCTGTCTCTGTTCAAGCCTGCTGTGCCAACTGTTTCCCCCTTTATTCCTCTGTGCCTGCAGTGCCCCACCAGCACAGCAGTGCAGTGGCAGCTGCCCAGCAGGGAGGCTATGAGATTCCCGCACGCTTGCGTACCCTCCACAACCTTGTCATCCAGTACGCCTCGCAGGGACGCTACGAGGTGGCTGTGCCTCTCTGCAAGCAGGCGCTGGAGGACCTGGAGAAGACATCAGGGCACGATCACCCTGATGTGGCCACCATGCTCAACATCCTGGCGTTAGTGTACAGGTGAGCGTGGTGGGGAAGGGCAGGACTGAGCCAGGAGAGGTTTTTTTTGCCTCTCCTGTTTACCAGAACTGGTGACAGGGAGCTCCCTCAGCTTCCTTTCAAAAAGGTTTTGGGACAGATGAGGTATTTGGACTGCCAGAGTCCCCGATATAACTAGGCACTGGCTAAGGTTGGGAGGAATGGAGAAATGAAAGGGCTGTGGGGTCTGGAGCTGTGTGGAATGAGAACTGTTGTTCACAGTTCTTGTTGCTGTGGATGTCCAAATCCTGAATAACTGGTTGGCTTTGCACTGCAGGGACCAGAACAAATACAAAGAGGCAGCACACCTCTTGAATGATGCTCTCTCCATCCGTGAGAAGACTCTGGGCAAAGACCACCCAGCGGTGAGTGTCTCCCTCCTCTTCCAGTCATTTCCCTCAACGTGTGGGTGTCACTGGGGCTGGAACAGTGCCCTTATGGTGTGTCTGCAGCCAGACTACCAAGGGCAGTAGTGTCCTCTGCTGTGTAGGCAGGGTGGCCTTCTGCCTCCAGACCTTCTTCTCCTCAGAAGCAGCTGGTACTGCAGGCATGAAGGAAAAGGGACAGTCAGCGTTACTGCTGCTTGCACCCCTTGTTTAGTCCCACTGGATTCTGCTTTGTTTCATGGAGAAGCTTATGTCTCTGCAGGTGGCAGCGACTTTGAACAATCTGGCCGTTCTCTATGGCAAGAGAGGAAAGTACAAAGAAGCAGAGCCACTGTGTAAGCGAGCCCTGGAGATCCGCGAGAAGGTACTGATCTCCCATACTCTCCTTCCTTCCAACTCTCCCTATTACCTTGCTGCACCTGGGAGGTCCAGAAACTATCTAATCTCTTTGGCTGCTGATTCTGCCACCGCCTTTCCTGCCTCTGGTGTTTGCAGACTTAGAGAAGCCAGCCAGGAGGTGGAAGCTGGAATTTCTCCTGTTTACCTCCCTAGTCCTTGGCTCCTGTCTGACATAGGCATGTTCTGGAGGGACTACATTGTGTACTAACTCTAGGAGTTCACTGCAGTCTTTCAGTGTTGACTATTTGTGGCTTCTCTTCTTTTGTTTACCCAGGTCCTAGGCAAAGACCATCCTGACGTGGCCAAGCAGCTGAACAATCTAGCCCTGCTGTGCCAGAACCAGGGCAAATATGACGAGGTGGAGTACTATTACTGCCGGGCCCTGGAGATCTACGAGAGCTGCCTGGGTCCCGATGACCCCAACGTTGCCAAGACCAAGAACAACCTGGTGAGGCCCTGGGGGGAGGCTGTGTGGGGAGGGGGAATGGTGCCGTGGGAATGGTGAACATTGCCTGGTGCTTGGAAGTTGCAGCTCTTTGCAAGATGGGGGCAGAGTTAATCTGTGTTGCCTGGTAGGACTGGAGCTGTTTTCTTGTTTGCAGGCCTCCTGTTACCTGAAGCAAGGCAAATACAAAGATGCAGAGGTGCTGTATAAGGAGATCCTCACCCGTGCTCACGTGAAGGAGTTTGGCTCTGTGGATGGTTTGTACAGCAGAAGCTGTTGGGGTTGGGGAAGGGTGAGCCCTCCTGGCTGTCAGCCTGGGCTTGGCTGGTTCTGGTATCCCCCTGGCAGAGGGATGGGATGCCCTGCAGGGCCCCTGCTTTGGGCAGCCCTTGAGGCACTGCCATTCTAGTGTGTTATGCTGTTCCACCTCTTCTCAGAAAGGGTCTTGGAGAGCTCTGGCTGTCAGTCTTTACTGGGTTGGGAATAGTTATGGCTCAAAGGGGAAACAGCAAGTGGCACAGTCATCCCCAGGCATAAGCTGAATTTCTCCTGTATGTACACCTGGCACCTCCCAATGGGAGGACTTGTTCCTTCCTTCTCCTGTCCTGCCCTTGCAACACCAGTTGCCTGCCTTGGGGCTCTAACCCAGGGACCAGGGGGATCTGGAAGACTTGTCGCTTCCCTCTGGTGAGCTGCTGGCTCTGGGGACAGAGTACTGGGCTGTGTGGGAGGCAGAGCTCCAGTGGAAGTGGCAGAGCATCAGGGTGAGGTGGTGAGCAGAGCTGTTTTGCATTCTTCCCCACACAGATGAGCACAAGCCGATCTGGATGCACGCAGAGGAGAGAGAGGAGATGAGCAAGGTGAGTCTGAGCTGGTGGTGCTGCCTGTTAGCAGCAAGAGCCCTGGGAGGGGAAGGAGATCCAGGGGGTTTTATCCTCTCATCACAGCCAGACCCTCCCTCCTGCAATCTGAAGAGCTGCCACAACCGTTGATAAAGGGCTGGAGAGTGGGGGGTGGAGAGCATGGCTGCTCCTTGGGGCAGCAGGAAGGGAAGGTCTATCAGAGAGCTTGATGCTTTTCCTGGGACAGGGGGTTGTTCAGCCTCTCAGCCACGGCTGCACGCTCTCTCTTTTTGCTTTAGTGATCCCTCTAGGGCACACAGATGATGGAAGATGGTGGATGGCAGAGGGTTGTGCTGCAGGGCCGTGGCACTCTGTTCCAAAGAACTGCTAGTACCCAGAGCACAACCTGCTTCTGGAGCAGCCCTAAGGCTGCTGGGGAAAAATGAAGGTCAAGAAGAAACTGCTGCCGTCACCTTGCTTAGGAAATGGAGCCAAACCTCTTGAAAAAGATCTCCGCACAGGGCAGGCCCTATCTGTTCTATGTCCTAGCTGGCCTATGGAGGAGGGTAGATGTGGGTTGTGCTTGCCTTGGTCTAGACTGAGAGGCAAAGAAGCTGTTGCTCCTGTTGCCCAGGCCCTGCTCTGTGCTCAGCTGATAAACCCAGCACAGTCCTGTCTCTGCTTTTCCCAAGCCTGAGACCTCACCTGCTTTTTGGCGGGTGGATGAAGCAGCAGAATGAAGGGCTCTGGTCCAGTCCTCTCCTTCTCCTTTGGCCTCGGAGCAGCCCTCATCCCTGCCTGAGCTCAGACAGCAGGCTGGCAAGCTTGGCTTAGTTGATGGATCAGTCCTATCATGTGAGCCCTAAGAGCAGGGCACTAGCAGCTGCCTCCCCCCAGCATGCTGTGTCTTCCCATCAAATGGCTCTGTGTGGTCCCCAGTGCTCAGCCCTCCACCTTGGGCTGCTCCGCTTGCTGCCCTGCGAAGGCTTTGCTGCAAAGAAATTACATTTGCTGTGGCACCATCCTATGCAGGAGAAATCAAAGCTGGAGGAGAGCCCAGGCTCCCCTTGCCACCTCTGGGATTGAGATACTTCTGATTGTATCTTTGGAGACTTAAGAGGTCAGAAGTAGATAGTTGTAGCGTGGAGCTGTGCTCCAGATAACGCAAGCTTTGCTATGGGGCAAGAGAACACCCTCAGGGACCTACAGTTGGAGTGAGATTTGTTTTACAGCCTGGGGCAAGGGCTGACTGAGCCTCTTTCCCTGCTCCTGGAACTCCTGTCCTCAGGGCAGCTGTATCCATACCCTATTGGCATGGCATAGTTGGCATGGGCTTCCCAGCCAGGCAGCAGTAGCCACAGACCTGCTTGTACAGCTGGCCCAGGGGCTGGGACTGCTGCACTCTGCTTTGTGCTGTGTTTCCACATCTCCAATTAAAAAGCATCAAACCCTTCTTGCAGAGCTTCACTTCTTTTTTTTTTCCCCTCACCCCTCTTTCCCACTGCTCTCAGTAGCAGCAGGGGAAGATCAGATTGTCCCTTTGGGCACAGCTGGCAGCCCTGGCCTGCGAGGCTCTTTCTGCCCCAGGGGGTTTGACATCTTTCCCTGCTGGTCCAGCCACCCTCTTGGGGCTCTACACAAGCTTCAGAGCTGTTACGAGTCCTGAGTTCTCCTGCCCCTGGGGCCTGCCCAGGCTGTCTAGGCTCTGGTGCAAGGCATCACATGTGCCTATGGCTCAGGGAGATTCCAGCATGTTGGGTAGAGATGGTTTCTTCTGGGCTAGAGCCCTTGCTAGAGGGAAATCCCTGCTGAGGGGCAGTGCCCCCTGCACCTGGTTGGTGAGAGCAGCCCTGACAGGCTCGGGATAGCTGGGTGCTTCCTGCCCACCCCGTGTGTCCTAGGTGGGTGCAGAGCCAGGGGCATGGCACACCCCCAAGTGCTTGCCACGTACTGGGGTGCACAGTGTGTGGACAGGCAGCCCTGCTCCCACAGCAGTGGCAATTCCTGCTTGCAGATGTCATGGTCCCTGCTGACCAGCGTTGCCCTGCAGCATGGGTTGTCCTGGCCCTAGATCTTCGTCCTTGAGCATCAAGCTCTCTTCCCACCTCCTGTTACTCTGGCCAGCAGCCTCTTTGCTCCTGGCTGTGGCAGGGCCAGCCAGCCAGTTTTGGAGAGCAAGGGCTGGACATGGACATGGGGACAAGAGCCCACAGCTAGCTGGGCTGAGCTGCTGTGGAGCAGGCCTGACCTTGCAGGAAGAAGGCTTGGATGCCATGGCTGAGGGTTTTAATGCCCATGCTGCTTGTTGGGTTTTTTTTTGTTGGGTGGTTGGGTTGTGGGGTTTTTTTGCCTCCCCTTTGCATGCTGGGGAGGTGGGGTGTCACGTCCTCCAGAGCGCCATGAGGGTGGGCTGTGTTGTCCCTGCTGCCTTTGGTACCATGGAAGGGGCAAGGAGATGGGGAATATGCCCCTTGTTGGGGTGGGGACATCACTTCTACGTGTGGCCCGAGCCCGTTGCAGCGAGTGGGCTTTCAGCTTTCCCTCTGGGAACCTGCTGGATCTCATCGCTGCATTTGCACGTTGTGTTTCCAAAGTCTGGGTCGGTGTGGGGGTGCAGCCTGGAGCCCGATCCTGGCACCCAGCGGGAAGGCACAGGCCAGAGAAGGGCAGTGGGCATGGGGCTAACAGCTCTCATCTCTCCTCACCCTGTAGAGCAAGCACAGAGACAGCGCTCCCTACGCTGAGTATGGCGGCTGGTACAAGGCCTGTAAGGTTAGCAGGTAAGAGGTGGTTTGTTGGGAAGCTGTGGGCTCTGGAGGAGGTGGCCCCAAGGCTCCAGCTCACCTCTCATCTGTTACTACAGCCCGACTGTGAACACCACTCTGAGGAACCTGGGTGCTCTCTACCGACGCCAGGGCAAGCTAGAGGCAGCTGAGACCTTGGAGGAGTGCGCAGTTCGCTCTCGGCGGCAGGTAACTCCAGAAAGGGGACCTTCCCTGGTTGGAGAGGGCTTTGTGGGGCTTGGGATGGCAGGTCACAGACCAACATTTGGCTTGTGGTGTGGCAAGGAACTCTCCTGGGCTTTGCAGCCTCTGTCTTTGGTTTACATTGCCGTGACACTAGAGCGCCTTGGTGGTTGGGGCTGCATGTGTGGGGTTGTGCATGGGTAGGACAGATGCGGGGTGTGTGCAATGTGGGGGAAAAGGCATGGCTCCTGGAGTGCAGAAACCCTGTAGCTGGGTTAGGACAGGCTACCAGGCTTTGTCAGCTACTGAGAAGATCTGCACTCACTGGGATGCTTTCTTCCCACTAATTATTTTTGTCTAGGGAAGGCACTAGGGGTTTCTTAGAGTACCTCTCACCCTAAACTCCTCTCAGTCCTCAAATCATAACGTAGGAGCTGGAAGCACCTAGCATGAAGAGTGAAGGACAGCAGGAACCTTCGTGCACCAAAACACGAAGGAAAAAGGCTGTCAGCTTTGGGATAGCAAGCCCTTGTCCTCCAGGGTGGTTTATGGCTCAAGCTGAGCTGAGAACCCAAACAGGGGCTGCTAAGTGCAGGATGACATTTGGCTCCATCCTTTTTCTTGTGCTGGGACCAAGCAGAGCGGTGGCACAGCAGATCGCTAGAGGGAGGGAACACAGAAACACAAAACCTGTTGCCCCTCTACTCTGCACTGGTGAGGCCACAACTGGAATACTGCATCCAGTTCTGGGCTCCCCAGTTCAA
>JAOXNH010000023.1:7250958-7261344 GCA_028566575.1 Bartramia longicauda | reverse complement strand
CTGACTGCGGGGAGGTGGGACTGGATGACCTTTGGAGGTCCCTTCCGGCCTGGACCAATCTATGAATCTATGAATCCTGGAGTCTCGCCCATGGCAGAGTAGGGAGAGCAGAGATGAGGCGTGCATGGTTCAAGCCTGCTGGCACAGCTTCCCTCCCACACACCTTTGCATGGCTCATACTATGAGGTTTGCCCTCACAGTCATCAGGACATACAGAGGTTTGCCCTCGTGCTTCGAGACAGTCCTGGGAATCCCCCCCTGAGTAGGGTGCCGTGGATCTTTCGGGATGCCCCTTCCAGCCCTGAGAGTCCTGAGCGTGGGGGGGATGCCTGGTGCCCTGGCTGCTTGGGGACTATATCTCAGGGCTCCACAGCTTCAGGGCTATGCCTGGGGATGAGGGGAGCCTGGCCTTTCCAGCTGGGAACAGGACGCACCCTGCTTTGCTATGGCTCCCATGGCCTAGTGGGGAAAGCTCTGCCCTGTCACCCACGTGGGGAGAGCACCCACAGCCTCTGTGTCCCATGTGGGATGGCAGGAGTTTGTGGTTGAGCTAATGGAAAGTGCCTCTGCTGGGCTGCGCTCTGTTAACCACGTGCCTCTTCTAATTCGGACTCGAGGGGCTCCGGTGCCAAGGCGGAGGGGCGTTGCTTCTCCTCCCTCCCCGGGCCCTGGGGCACGGCTGAGTGCCCAGGATTGGCTCCCCCTGTCCAAAATGGGCTGCCTTCCCTTTTTTAGCTGTTCGTTGAGCTGTGAATTCCTCGTTCCTGGCAGCTTGACAAGCTGGGAACAAGGCTTAGCACGTGGGAGAGCTGGGCCCACCAGCCTGCAGTGGGAGGGGTGGGAGCATGGCAGCCTTAACTCTTCCCAGGCGTGCCGGCAGCCGTGGCGGGGCAGGGGGACAGCAGGTCCCTTGTGGCCTGTGGCGTGGTCTCCTGGGGAGCAGTGTTTTTGCAGTCTGCTCTTGGCCAAGCTGAGAGGGGAGCACGGAGAGCCTGGGTATCTGAAGGGGGATTTGGGGGAAAGAAGCATGTTAGGTGACATGTCACTGCCAGGGGCAGTAGGGGTCATGCCAGGCTTGGTTGGTTCCTCCAGATCCAAGCCATGTCCAGCCACGTGCTTTGTGGCTGTGGAAAGTGGGGTGTTACATGCCCTGCAGCCTGGCATACACGTTCCTCCATTGTTCCCAGGCCCAGTCCATCAGGCTAGCATTGGCCCAGTGCAGGACACTCTTCCTCCTGGTGCTCAACTTGCCTGGTGGTGCTCTCCTATCATAGAGTAGAATCATCTAGGTTGGAAGAGACCTTCAAGATCATCTAGTCCAACCATCAATTTAACTCTGACCAATAAAAAAATCACTAAACCATGTCCCCCAGCACCATGTCAACCCGTCTTTTGAACACCTCCAGGGATGGTGCCTCAGCCACTTCCCTGGGCAGCCCCTTCCAATGCTTGATAACCCTTTCAGCATCAAACTTCTCCAGTGCTCCTCGCAGGACCGTAGTGCGTGTTGGCTGTAGCTGACATGCAGGGTCCTGTGGAAGCGTTTGCCTCATGCCCACCTCCATGCTAGTGGGCTGGTAAATGGGTGCTTCCCCTTTGCTCCAGGAGATTTATGGAAGCGTTCCCCAGTGCCTTTCAGAGCGCTGCTGGGCTCGAGCCTTCCCTGGTGTCCGGGTTTGGCTTTGTTCACCTCTCCCTTGCCGCTTTCAGTGTACAGCTGCCTTTAAGAGCCAGTTCTAGGCTAATTCTTGGCCATGTGTTTCCTGCCATACGGGAAGTGGTGTGTGTTCCTGACAGGAGACACTGTGTTTGCCTTTACGTCTGTCCCTTGCCGAAGGCCGCTTTTGCCTGCTGTGTGCCAAAAAGAGGCCGTTCTCCTCTCCTTGGAGCCCGCGGGGACTCCTGGGGAGGGGAAGGCTTGCTTCGTCCCCTGTTGTCTTACAGGGAAGTCTCTCAGGGGACCTGTGTGGCCCTGGGCTCACGTCCAAGGTTTACGCTGAGCTCTCTCCAGTTCTCCTCACGCTGCGTTATTGGGCACAGTCTCCTCGTGTTTGTACAAGTAACTCCTCTCTGCTACCCTGGCTCTGCTCCACGTGCTGGCAGCAGGCTGTGGGGGTATGGGTTAGCACGGGGATGCAACCTACGCAGCCCGATTTGGTCTCGTGGGCAGATGTCGACCGGGTCCAAGGGCTGGTCTGAGTTGTCACAATCTCTCCTTCCGCAGGACGCACTGAAACCAGCGTTCACTGTCACCAACATGCCGGGGACAACGTCCACCATCCAGACAGCCCCCACCACCTCCACCTCCATGCCGGTCAGCAGTGGCCCGTCATTCCCCATCACTAATTACCTGGCGCCAGTGTCTGCCAGCATCAGCCCCAATGCCGTCACCAGTGCCAACGGGACAGTGCTGAAGACTACTGGAGCCAGTGCAGTGACATCTGGGGGCCTCATGCCGATACCCACCGGCTTCACCCTCATGTCAGGTCAGTGCCTTAAGGGGCTGAGGACTACATCCATCCGTCTCTGCATCTGGAGCGTGGTGCTGCCTTCTCCGGAGGAGAGGAGACCTAGTGGCAGGAGGAAACAGAGTGGTTGCTGCTGTAGGGTGAGCTTGGCTGGGATTCTTTGCTCGAGCCCAGCCAGGCCAGTGGCTGGAGAAGGGTCACGTAGGGACTGTTTCCTTAGAGTGCTGCTAGCTGGCCCTGCTGCTGGGAAGGGCATGGTGGCAGGGAGCTGAGCTTGGGACCCCAGGGCAGCACCGAGAAGCCTGGAGGGAGTGAAAAGAGCTGGTGGTGACAAAGCCTTTCTTTCTCCCTCCTTTTGGCAGGTGCTTCCCTTTCTCCGGGGACCCCTACCATTCCTCTCACTCAGTTACAGCCGCACTCCCTGGCTCTTTCCAGCCAGCAGGGCCAGGTGGTCGCGGGTACGGCTGGACAGCTGCAGCAGGCACAACAGACAGTCTTCCGCTTCCCTGCCAGAGCTGGAGGGCAGATCGTGTCGCTGACAGGTCAGCACTCGCTTCTCCTCCGCTTGCTTGAGGTTGGGGGGGGAATGGAGGCATCTGTGGGGTTCCTGGTCCTGGCCAGAGAGCTGACCCCCAGCTGAGGTGGGAGCGCGGAGGAGGCAGAGCACAGGGCAGAGAGAGGGGAGAGGTGGGGGAGACAGGGCAGAGGATGCTTGGCATAGGCAGGGCCAGTAGCATCCTGGGGGATACAGATGGAGGGAAGCAGCGGGTTGGCAGTCTCCCGCCCCAGGGTTTGCCCTGTGGCTAGCAAACGCAGAGGAGACCGGTCCCTGGTGCAGCTGAGCTGTGCTGCTGGGAGGACTCAATGGAAGGAGGCTGCAGGGGCTTAGATGCCCAACGGGTGCTTTTCCGAGTGCTGGCGTTTGGCTCTGAGCAGCTGCCCTTGCTTTTGGGTTTGGATCCGCAGTCAGTCGCTGAACCTCAGCGCGGAGGATAGATTAGGAGAGGCCCGGAGCAGAGGAGGGAGCGGTGCTGCTGTGCTGCCTTGTGTGCGTTGTCCTTTGTAGGAATTTCTTGGTGTGCTGAGTCAAGGATCCCCAGGTGTTGTGCTGGAGTTTCAGAGCAGGGCTAGGCTCTACTTTGGGGGGGCAGCCATCACCTGAGGACCAGCTCCGAGAGTGAGACGGTATTTCTTGTGGCCCTCCTGGTTGCGCCCAAGCCGATGAGTCTGGTAGCCTGCACCCTTTCTTGGAGCCCTTATGGCTCCTGGAGGCCCGTGCAAAGGGGATGAGATTTCCCTGGTGATCTGGAGAGCTAAGAGAGTAATGGGTGCGTGTCTCTGGTGTGGTGTGTGGGGAGATGCCCGGTCTGAGTGAGGCGGCTGGTGATTCCTGGCCTCTGGCATCCCTTGCTCTTCCCTCTGGAGACGGGATGTGAGCCTGAAGGGGAGCTTTCTGTGCCGAGCTCTGTCCCTGGAGCTGAAGAGCTTTGCAGTGAGTGTGCTGTGTGGACGTGCCCCTGCGGTTTTGGGGTGCACACCTCGGTACCCAGTGGTCTCTAATCCCCATGCAGGGCACTGTGGTGTCCTTGAGACCAAAGGAGGCTGAAATAGCTGTTCCCCAAGTGCCCTGTGGAGGATGGAGCTGGGCTCCAGAGTGTGAAAGCAGCGGGGTCCAGCTGGCTTGGTCATTTGGGCTCTCACAGTTCCGCTCCATGCAGCAAGATGATCCTTGCAGGGCTGGCTGAGCATGGGCAGTGCTGGGGGCATGTGTTGGGCCCTCTCCTCCCAACATCATCTCCACTGTGTGTCTTGGTGGAGCCAGGAACGGTGAGGAAAGTCCCAGACGTTCCTGAACCATGCCTGGGAGCTGGATAAAAAAAGCTGCTGGGACCTTTCCTTTTCTCTCTGGAGCCCTGTAGGCCAGCTAACGCCTCCTTGGCCCCTGTGTGCCTGGAAAGAGCAGGTTTTAGCCTGCTCTTTGGGGCAGGACCTGGTTTCTGCCACATGCTGCTTCAGGCTGTCTTCCCCAACACAGCGTGGAGCCACACTGTGCAGCCAGAGAAAGGGACTGGGGGGTTTTTGTGTGGCCCCAGAGTGCCTGTATCCCTGCTGAACCACAGGCTGATGGGTTCCTCTCTCCCCCTAGGTGGTACCATGGCTCAGCAGGTCCCAGTCCAGGCAATCCAGGTGCACCAGGCGCCCCAGCAAACGTCTCCCTCTAGTGACAGCAGCACTGACCTTACCCAGACCTCTTCCAGCGGAACAGGTAATTTGGACATTACGGTAAACCACCTTCTGTCTTCCTTCCCTAACCACTGCTTGACAACAACCCACACCGATAGACCTCACGCCTGCTCCCTCTCCAAGATCCTTCTTCAGACCAACTCTACCCCAGCTTTTCTGACCGTTCCCTAGGTGTATTTATGCCTGTTGCCAGCCCCTGTGCTATGCTGTGTCTAGGTAGATGCCGCTGTGCCCAGGGCACCTTACAAGGGATTTTAGAGCCTCTCCAGATGCATCACCTGCTCTTACTTTGCAGCACGGAGCTGGGAACAGGTTGCCCAGTTCTCAGATGGTTTCTTAGTGAGCCACCACTGCCCCTAGCACAAGGCATTGGCTCACATCTGCATCTACAGTAAAAATCTCAAGTAGAGGACACCTCTTGTAAGCAAAACCTGGGTTCAGGTGCCGAGTGAGTCCAGGCTGAATCCAGTTCAACAGAGTTATTAAAGCTTCCTAAGGAAACTTCTATCTCAAGTTGAATTCAGTCCTGGGATATTTGGCTACCGTGCTTTTCTGCTCCTCTCAATCTCACTCATGAAAGGAGAGGTTTGAGCTCTCCTTCCTGTTCCCCGGGGCTTTTCCCCAAGAGCTTGGTGGCGAGCGAGATGGGTGAGCTTGGGGACGGCGTGCCGAGGGTGGCTGAGGGGAGGGATGCTGAGCAGGCGTGCGAGTGTAGCAGACTTCCTTTCCTGCGGCTCACATGTAGTCTGTCCTGGTGCCAGTGACCCTCCCGGCGACCATCATGACGTCGTCTGTGCCAACCACTGTGGGTGGCCACATGATGTACCCCAGCCCACATGCGGTGATGTACGCCCCCACCTCTGGCCTTGCGGACGGTGGACTCGCGGTCCTCAACGCTTTTTCACAGGCGCCCTCAGCGATGCAGGTGTCCCACGGCCAGGTCCAGGATCAGGGTAAGACAGCTCCCTTAAGTGCTCTGGCACCCTGATATTTTTTTTTTTTTCTCCTTCTCACCTCTATTTGTGCTGTACCTTAATTTAAAAGACTTTTCTTCTAAGCGGTCCTAGTGGCTGTACAACAGCCTGGCAAGAGGGATGCTTGATGCACGCTTATAGGTCCTGCTCTTCTCCTACGCAAAGGGTTTGCTTGAGCTGTTTGCTGGGGAAAAAGGGTGAGGGTTACCGCCACGGGTGGCTTATGGGGCAGGCGGTGAGGGGAGCTAGGAGGCTCTGAAGAGGATGTGCGATTGCACGAGGGGGCAAAGCAGCATGAAGCCATGCTGCTTTGCGTGATTTGGATTGAGAGCTCATGCCCGCTTCTCCCAGCATTTGGAAAGCTCACACGTGTGGCTTTCTCCTGGGATGCCTCCATGCATGCAAACAGGCATCTTCATCCTTGTGAATCTCCATGGAGCTCAGAGAAGGGACCGCATGGGGGAGCAGTGTTTAAGGGATGGCGTCATCTGTGCTCTCTCTCTCTCTCTCTCTCTCTGTGGCAGGTGGCGTCCCCCAAGTGTTCCTGACAGCCCCATCAGGCACCGTTCAGATCCCAGTCTCAGCTGTCCAGCTTCACCAGGTAGGCAGAGAGTGGTACTCGCATGCGTTCGGGAGGGGGGTGTCCTTGCTCTGCCCCTGCCTGCACATCCTTTGTGAGTCTGGGTAGACCCGGGCCCTTGGGTAGGACCAGTCCTCCGGTTTTGGGAAAGATATCAGTGCCACACACCCTTGGGTGAAGAAGTCTTGCCCTCCTTGGACAGGTGGCGAGAGAGGAGAGTGCCACCCTGGCTGCTGGCACACGTGGTCTCAGGGCATGCTATCCCCCAGTGCTTCCTCCTCCCTTTTCTCTCTAGATGGCTGTCATCGGGCAGCAGAGCAGCAGTGGCAGCAGCCTGACGGAGCTGCAGGTGGTCAACTTGGACACCTCACACAGCGCCAAGAGTGACTGAGAGGCCTCTGCTTGCCGGCCTTGTGCTGTCCCTGGCTTGTCGTGCCAGCGCCGGGGCTGGTGGCAATTCCTTCTCGTACAGACTGCACCAGTTATTTATTGTTGCCTTTTTCACGTTTCCTTCATCCACACATGCACACACACACGCACGCACCCACCTATCCACCCACCCCCCTACCCACACACACACACACACACACAGAGGCATGCGCGTGGGGCTGCAGGAACCCGCCGGGGCTGGAGCTGTGCTGGGGCCATGCTGGGCTTGGGAAGGGGGGGGGACGGGACGTTTGGACGCTGCGGGAGCTGTGCTCGTCTCACGCCAGCCAAAGAAACGTGTCTCTTGAGGGCAGGATCGCTCCGTGCCCAGCTGGAGGCTCGGGCTCCTTCCTGGGTGCTCCGAGTCACCTCGCCCCGTGAGCTTTTTCGCTCTGCGTGGGGCTCAGCTCAGACCCAGAGGCGTCGTGCGGCCGCAGCTGGGAGCAGAGCGGGCGCCGAGGCTGTGCTGCTGGGCCTCAGCAATGTGCCTTTGTGTGGGGGTGACGGGTCCTGGCGGCGAGCAGCTCGCCCCGGGCTCTGGAGGAGAAGGGGGCGAGTGGCCAGCTTGCACGTGCATCTCTGGTTGGGCCTGCGCGCCCTCCCTCTGGGAGGTCAAGGGGCACAAGCCTGCGGCAGATGGCGGCCCCGGTCCTCCTCGTATGCACTACAGTGAGCCCTCAGTGCCTCCTCGCTGGGCTGCCCGGCAGATTTGCAGCCTGCCTGGCTCTGCCCCAGCGGCTGCCCTCGCACAGCTGAGGTTGGTCGCTTGGATGCCCAGGAGAGCTCCCGGGGGGTTGCTCCGTGGCCAGCCTAGCCCCCAACACTCTCTTCTTTAGCCCTCGCACTGCTTGCGGACTCCATACACCCAGGGGAACGTGGCTGGGTCTTTCCCACATCCCCCTGCAGCTCCAGCCAGCGCTTTCTAAATTTCCGTGTCTGATGTCAAGGTGGAGAAACAACTCAAGTGTCAAAGGGAAGAGCCCACGGGGCACTGAGCCGCTGGGTAGGCGGCGGGCTCTTCCTTCTGAGCACCCGGGGTGACCTGCAGGCCATCCATGGGTTGTGGAAGAGCAGCTGTAACGCCCTGTGCAGGCTCAGCGAGGCCAGGGGAGAAGGGCTGTGGAGCATGCTTGGTCCTGCATGGGAGTTGCTGTGAATGGCTCTGCTACCTAGCCCTGTCCCTGGAAGGGAGAGCGAGCAAGTTGAGAGAAGCTGCTGAATCTTTAGGGGAAGAAGCAGCTACTGTAACATTTTTTTTTTAAGTTAAAGACAGTCCCCTCCCTCCTAAATCGCCCATCCTTCAGGTTTGGGAAACTCTTTGGAAATGACTAAGGGTTACACTTCCCTAGAAAAACTGTTACAGCTTCAGTCAGCGGGGAATGCTTTTGGTAACTTCCACCTTCAGTTGTGCCAGTCCATGACTTGACACAAAAGCCGAGTTCAGGCTCCAATTCTGTGAAGCTTTTAATTGACAATTGTGTGTAGAATGCAATTATGTCATGGTTTTGAATGATGGTTTGATTTTTTTTATATTTTTTTTTCAGCTGGGATGAATGGGTTCCAGAAAGCAGAGTGCTCAAATACGTGGATACCAATTTGCAGAAACAAAAAGAACTTCAAAAGGCCAATCAGTAAGTGTTTGTGTTAGAAATCCTTGTCAGTAAATGATTTTTTTTATAGAGCTTCAATCCAAGAAGTATATATCAAGGAGAGTTAGTGAGATTAAAAAAAAAAGATGTTTGCTTATTCTTGTGATGCTTTGGCTTCCAGAGGTGGTGTGATTTTTGTCCTCTAGCAGTTTAGAAAGAGCAAGCTGTTCCTTATTTTTACAATGGTGATTTGAGGTTTTAGGGAAGAGAAGGTTGATGCAGTGGAGAGGCAGCCTGGGTAACAGCAGGCACCTCCTCTGAGAGGGAAATTACGTGGCTGTAAAGGACCCTTGGGCAGTATCCTGAAGATCCTTACCACTTAATTATTTATTTTCTCAGATGGCTTCAGGGTGCCTACAAATAGTTTGATTTTTATGAATGCTAATCTAAGTTCTTTATTGAGAAGTTGGTTTACATTTTTATTTTTCAGAAGCAGTGTGCTGCTTCCTTCCACATGAATCAGAGTAACAAGGATGCTGGGAGGGATAGAAAATTAGCATTCATACTGCTGAGTGTTGTATGAAGAAGCCTAAATCTTGATACTGAGTTGAATTTGTTCCTGCTCATGACACATACTGATTTACAAAGCCATTTAACAGACGTTCTCTAAATGTTTTGCATAACCTGTTACCCTTTCAGAGAGAACAAGCTTCCTTTTCCATTATTCCATTCTTATTTATGAATTCCTTCTTTTTAAAGGGAACAATATGCAGAGGGGAAGATGAGAGGTGCTGCTCCAGGCAAGAAGACTTCTGGTCTGCAGCAGAAAAATGTTGAAGTGTAAGAAGCTTTTTATTCTAAAAAAAAAAACCACCACAAACAAAACCAACCCACCCCTAAAACCCTACCCAAAAAAACTCCCAAACTTTTGCTTGTCAGTTTTACTGTTGATCTTGAAATAGTATTTTTCTTAGAATGGTTCTGTGGGCGAAACTACATTGCTTCTGACACAACCCATACAGAAGTTGTTTTGCTTTTGTGATATCAAAAAGGCTTTTGTTGAAGTATTTTATTAAAACTGCTGCCTTAGATCGTGCAGTGTTTAATACGGAATCGAGGTCCTGAGTCGACACTAACTCTCTGTACTCTTTTTGCACTCTGTTCCTCTTCAGTTAGTGAACTGACACTCAAAAAGTGGTGAGTCCTCCTAAGACTCGTGTATCTCTGTGAAATCGTTCTCTCTATAGAATTTTACAGTTCTTCCAAGCTGTAGAAGCACTCTTGAACAAAATCCTTAAAATGCCTTGCCTTCTTTCTGTACAATTGTTAAAACTGCATTTAAAGAGCCTTTGTTTTGCTGTTTTTGACAAAACTAAACCCATATGCTACTAAAAATGGTTTTACATCTTAAGAGACCAGAAGCAAGCTCAGACATTTAGTAGAAAAAATAAATTCAGACTGCAACTCTCAGCTTTCTTTCATTCCATCCTTTTTGTTTTTCAGAATAGGTTTGTTTGGTGTTTGTTTAGATTCTCATACCTCAGTGCAGCTCTACTGCTTTGCTTATGTGCCATGAGACTCTTCTGCTTGGGGTAGTGCTTCCCTTAACCATGGAGATGGTCATTACCAATGTGATGTTTTGAACTCTGAACTTCATTGATGATTCTAGTCCTCGTGAGGAAGCTGCTGAAATGACATCAGTTCCTAAGAGGAGCATTTGGCAGCAGCCTCAGATTTCAGGTCTCGTTTATGGGCAGCCTTGTGTTGAGAGATGTCATTGATTGGAGAAGTGCAGCAGTAGTGGGTACAGTGTGTTTTTTTTCTCTGGATACTGAATGCAGATGTCACTGTAGTGTTAGTTAAAGCCCAGACAGTGCTGTAAATTGTCCCCTAGTCTCTGGGGAGTAGATGGATCTGGCCATAATGCTGCGGTCGTGCTCCCTGGGGTCTGTTGTGGTGGGTTCTGAGGTGCTTCACCAGACACAACGACAGAGCATTGGTGTGCTCTGTCAGCTCAGTACCAGCGTCTACCAGGGACCTGGTCACCTGTGTGTTGTCATTGGGGGTGGAAAAAACCCAAACCAAATGTCTGTTTACACAGC
>JAOXNH010000023.1:7095104-7106184 GCA_028566575.1 Bartramia longicauda | reverse complement strand
TCCCCGCAGTCAGCAGGGACACCCCCAACCAGACCAGGTTGCCCAGGGCCTCGTCCAGCTTCACCTTGAATATCTCCGTATCACCATAGTCCCTCCAAGAGTAATTAATGCCATTTACACACAGGTTGCACCAGGGCTCAAAGTCAGGATGTAAAAGCATGTTTTCATAACATGACTTTCAACTTGATTTCAAGTGCTGGCTCAAGAGTTGTCAACAGCATCGGAGAGCCCTGGATGTGACCCTTCAGGCTTCACCACCTTTATGCCTACAGATGCGGTGGCACGAAGCTGGGACATGGGAGACAACTACTGCTGTGGTATCTCAGCCTAAATTTTCCAAAGTCTTTTTCCACCTCCTCCAAAAGCAAACTGGATCCTCAAATTCAAAAGACCTCACCCCATGCCTAAATGAGAGCACTAAATGAATTAAGTAGCACGTGGTGGGCAGAGGAACTGCCCTGCTCCTCCTGTCGGGCTGGCGGGAGCTGCTGGGAAAGCAGGGTGAGAGGGGCACCTCGTCGCCGGTGCCCGGCTGGACATCTGCCTGCAGGGTACAGCCGAAAGTACACTGCACGACCCCGTCGGCAGGATGCCCAGGGCTTGGGCTGGATCCAAAGCCCTTCCAGCTCAGTTAAAAACCTTGCTTCTTTTTTTTTAAACATCAGGAAGCTCAGCATCAGGTCCCGTTTGCGCAGGAGAGCTTCTAACATGGGCTGCTGCCTTCTAGAGAGGCATCTGGGATAGAGACAGACCACCTCAAGGCAAAATCTATGAGGAAAAATCTATTTTCCTAAACAGCATCAGTCGTGAAAAACCTCAATAGCTGACTCCCAGTGAACCGTTTATTTACCAAGTCGTCTAAAAGCCACTTCCTCTACTTTAACCCAAGGCACTTTTGGTACCGGCTCCCCTCGTCGGAGTCATCCAGGCCAGGGAAGAGATGCAAATGCCCCCGGCTCCTTGCCCTGGGGTGGGTGTTACTCGGGAACGGCAGGCAGCATGCTCTCTCCACCATCCCTCGGGAGCAGCACTTTGGGAGTATCCCGAGATGCCGCAAGAGCCGGGCTCAGAAGTAGGTCCCAACTGAACAGGGCTGGGGGAGGGCAGGGTGGTCCGTGGCTACCCCGACAGCCTCTCCCGCTGCCGGTTATTGGGCACAGCTCTGCCGGCTGGGATGAGAGGTCCCAGCTTTTTTCCCCAAGGTCCAGCTTTCTCAGCAACCACACCAGCCATGGAAAATGGAGGCTGCCCAGAATGGAGAAGCATCCCAGAGGACATGAACGACAGAGGTGCTCCTGCTATTCCCACGGCTATTTCCCTTGGAAAACTCTGAAACTCCAACACTCACTAAATGACAGCGACCGTGCGGTAGCCATGTACCTGTACGCTGACGGTCCCACTTTTGGACAGAAACTATTACAACAGGTCTCCTTCAGAGCTGTGGTGGTTTGCTACCCAGGGGACTGCTTTCCTGAGGTGACCCCCACCAGTCATACATAGATCCCACCGCACGAGTGCAGAGGTCTTTACCTTTCATTCCTAACGGGAGTTACACATCCCTATGATTACTAAAACTCACTCACGTTACATTAAGGACCTCTTTCTCCACAAAACACTTCTGCAGTTAACCCTTTCTTCAAGCAAACCTCCATCTCTACGTGCGCGAAGCCAACGGAGCATTCCTTTCCTCACCTGCTCCGGCACCTCTCAGCCAGGAGACAACACCGACCAAAATTAACGTAAGACTTGGTCCTAAGGGAAATCTGTTTCTACTAGGAAGAAAGAGTAACTACCATTCCAAGCCAGCAGGCAGTACCCAGTAGCCAAGGGGTGGTGGGCACCAGCAGCCCCCTACTTTCATGAGAACATGAGATAGACAAAAGGTCCAGCAACAGGGATTACTCCTCCGGGAATCCAAGCTCCCTGCGTTGCTCTCGCTTGCCAACCACACCGCCGGAAAACCTGGGAGGCCAATGCTCAACGTTTGAGGAGTTGTGTAGCCAACTGCAAGCATCCTCATAGGTTCAGGCATGCAATGGTATGTTTTCCTTCAACTGGCAAAAAAAAAGCCATGTTAAACTGTTGCTGTAAAATTGTCACGTTGACTTCTAGCACCATTCAAACCCTGCCCGGCAGACAAAGACTGTATTGACAACGTTTCTGTCCGGTTGTTTCGGTAAGGAAAGTTTAAAAACTTGTTCTGCAAGGCTATTAGAAAAGTAAAAATAAAAAAACTACCTAAAATATGCCCCCATAAAGTCATTTAACTATATAAATACATTACAAAATCTGTTGCTTTAAAGACATTGTGCTTTTTTTAGAAGTTTTCCTGAAATTAGACGGTTCTGCCCAAACTTGGAGAACTTGGCCTAGATCTCTGGCTGTTCCAGGGCGGTGAACACTAGATTTTATGGCCAAATTAGATCCCTTGGTACACAATGAAACAAATGGCCATTTCTTCCCTCATTGCTTTCCCGTGAATAAAGACAACTTTTCCAAAAGGCATGGATTGGTCCACACCTGAGATTGATTCTGGAGATTCAAACAAGTCTGAGGAGTTTGGGTGGAAGTAGATGCGCTTAGGAAATACGCTTCAGATTTGAGGCCACTAAGTGCTAACAGAATATTCCCGGAAATTCCCTTAGAGGTTCCTAGTTGTATTAATAGTTATTAATTTATCTATTCGGCTAAGAAAATAAAAAGGTCGTGAATCTTTAAAAACAGTCCTTTTTTTAGGACTTACTGCTGCAAACACGTGCACTGACCCTACAAAAACAATCCCTGGGGTTTTGCCGTTGTTTTCCATAGAGGTCACCTTTCACTCAAATCAGTGAATATTGAAAACTCTCTGCCTTTAACTCTAAGCCTCGCGTTACACTCGGTACACCCCTTCAGCATCCTCAAACTCTGCAGGTCCTTAAATCTGAAGTGAAGTAGCCGAGGTCTTCCAAATATTCAAACTTCCACTGCTTTCCTTAAAAGCACGGCTTTAAACTGATTCAGTTAAAGTTGTACAAATCTAATACGGACGTTCTTACCTGGATTTAAGTATATTTTAATTTAATTTACAGTGGCTACCGATCAAGTGAAACTTCATGAATACAGAGCAGATTTAAATCCAGTTAAGCACGGTCCACCGAGAGTGATTTTTAAAGTATATATTTAAACAAGTTTAAAGCTCCAGCGGTGCAACTTTGAAATAGATAAAACCTTACACTATTGCATCTCTGTGAGCTTTATTTGAAAGGAACAGGGCTTCCAAAAAACTTGACCTAAGAAACATCTGTCAATCAGCAGAAAGTTACGGTTTTCTAAAAAGTTATCCCACAATATTCAATCTACATTTTATCTCCCAAGTATTAATATGGTTATTTGGAAAAGGCGTATAAAAATTCCTGTTCTGACAGCAGGATATTAAAGGTTAACCCTCAGGTTGCTCCACCTATATCGATAAAACTAGATTGCTGTTCTGTACCTGATTGGTTTCATCAAGAAAAAAGCCAGTCACGCATCTGTCTGAATGTTAAGAATGAGCATTTGTTTCCACGAGCACTAATATCACAAATCCAAAGCATGCTAATAAATTGTTTTCAACGACACAGCCAAGGACAGAAAGCTAAAAACAAAGCATCACAGGAAAAAAACCAAATGATACCAGTGAAAATCTCCTCCATTCAGGTTGGTGTTCCTATCGTAGAAACAACCTACCAAAAAAAGTGCAGTACATCCAAAAAATGGGAAAAAAAAGGCAAAAAAAAAAAAAAAGTATAAAATTCACCTTTGGTAGGGACAAAAGCAGTTTTCCCAGCATGTCCTACGACCTCCTCGTATCCTATCCTGTCATTCTGCCTTTGACCCACTGTCAAAGGAAGGCCATCCACATGTTGAGCGGAGTTGAAGCCAGCAAGGGATCACACATTTAAATCAGGTCAAAGTCAGAGCCGCAGCGAAGCGCTCTCCGCTGAGGAAAAGGCTCTTTAATCTCCCTTTGAAACACTCATTAAGAATCGTCTGAAAGCGCTAGGAATGGAAACAAAAACAGTCAACTGCTCCAAAGACCAGAGCAGCCTCAGACGTGAAGGTGACCCCTTGCTTTCAGAAGAATAAAACCGAATAATGACTCACGCTCACATTCAATAAACCCCAACCCAACCTGGCTTCATCCCTGGTTTCCCCCAGCCCCCCAAATCCTAGGCCTCTCCACAGCCCATTTATGTATCAGCTCTTTCCTTCCCCCCAACCAGCCACCCCACCACCCTGGTCCCAAGCCCCAGCCCCACCACCTACGGCCTTGTGCCTCCCCATGCAGAGCAGGGGGGCAGCCATCCTCCATGGGCTCCTGTGGCCCCACATCCCAAAAACGGCCCGTGGCTTAGGCAGCAACAGGCACTGCAGAGCTTCTCACCGGGAAACTGGCTTCCAGAATCTAGTATCAAGAGAAGAGAAGCCCTCAAACTCAGTCCTCTGCTTGCCTTGATAAAGTAAAGCTATGGACGTGCACTGCATTTGAACATAACCCTCTATTTTGAGTTTTGGAGTTGTCGTACAAGGAGGACGCGGAAAAAAAATGGCTCAGGGGTTTTGCTTTGAGGACTTTTCCACAGGCTTTGATTACGCTAACGAAGTTGAGAGGCTCAAAACCAAGAACGCACACATTCAGTTGGTCTATCCTGTTCCAAACCAGGTCTGCACTGGTTGATTTGGTTGCAAATTGTAAGCACCTCTCACCCAATCTGTCAATATAAGAAGTGCTCACCAATTCATATATGGCACAAATAACGGCAGTTCAACGTACCTTTTGCTTCTGCTTAGAACAAACAACTCGCAGAACATTCTTGCACAACACACAAGTGTCAAAAGAAGGTATTTTCAGGTTTTACACACAATGCAAAGCTACGATATACTACAGTATTTAATGCACACCCATAGGAAAAGTTCCTAAAAAATACTCATGCAGTTTTTGTGCCACAGGGATAGGTAACGGCTATTTCGTAGAAATAGATCCAACTGGCTCCATTGGAGCAGCAGTATAAATATTCAAAATAGAAGTAATAATAGGCCCTGATGTGAAACTTCTCTCTCTCTCTCTTTTTTTTTCTTTTTTTTTTTTTTTTGTTTTGTTTTTTCTCTTCTTCTTCCCCAAATCTGTCCCTCTGTCAGCAAGGAAACACTCTGCTTAGGAGCAACTGCATCTTGCTAGGAGAGTATAGCTTGTGTGTTTGAGGGGTGGATTTTTAGCGAGATGTGCCACATTGTTGCTAAGGTTATTTGATTTAAGGAAGTATTTTAGGCATTTTAGTGGTTATTATTATTATTAATCACATTAACAACAACAAAAGAAGAAACAACGGCAACAAAGAAAAGCCAACAACAGGAAGGTACAGCGGGCTTCCTAACGCAAGAGGACTTCCAGCGGGCATAGTTAGGAGAAGGCTACTTGGACAACAGGCTGCATAGCTCAACAAGCAGCAACACAATTGGGTTTTTCCAGAAGGAAAAATGACGACGCAGGCATGTCATCGACTCTACTGCCTGTCCCTGGACCCTTCCTTCTTCTTCTTGCCAGGGATCCACAGCACGTTTTTGTCCACCCAAGGCCGGCGGTACGCAGCTTTTCCCCACTTGACGCACACAGCGCAACGGCTGCCAGTGCCTCCACGCAGGTTTAAGTGGAACAAAGAAAGAAAATCAGGTGCTGAGCTGAATGGAAACCACGGGGTGTAAATATTTGGATTGACAACATTTCGTCGAAAGAAAATTAAACTGAAAAATATCACTTCCAAAAGTGCAAACGAAATAAAAGTTGGCTTTCTGTCTGTGCATGGGGCGCTCTTTTTGTTGGAGGTGTTTTGTTTTTTTCCTGCTATAGTTTAAGGTTTGGTGTTTTGTTTTTATTTTTCCTTTCTTTTAGGTAGGGTTTGCTGTGCCTTTACTACCAATATTTGCCACTGTTTGTACCGTAGACAAAAACATTCACCTAGCTGGTAGTATCTTAATACATTTCATAGTAGAACATATACAAGAAAAGAGGAAAAAACATACCAAATGAATCAGAAGTGATCAGTGCTTAAAGTAAATACAAGAGCCAGCACTGGCAAGAATCCACAGTACCAATACATACAAATGAAGCTGTGATGGTGGTTCTCATGGGGTGGAATCTGCCTGCATATTAATACAGAATTATACAAAATCTAGCAGGGATATTGGAACAATGAATAGCTAAACTTTCACAATAACTTAAGATCTGTGAGCGAGTCTGCATTGAAGATATTCCACATTTTAAAAAGTGCCATCTCTCTCTGTGTCTTCCTCCCTCCCAAAGAGGGGGGGCGATGAATCCACATGATCTGTTATTAGATAAGTTCAACTGCTTAAGGAGACAAATATCTGGCCAGGTCCAGTGTATTCTTTAAAGAGTGGCAAATTATGACTTCAGTAACTATGTCTGTGCAAAATATGCCTCTTTCCTTTTAAAGAAACCAGTGTCTGTAACTCATTTAGAAAAGTTCCAACACGTACTTACGTCCTTCTCAGAATGAATAAGACATGAATCCCCCCAAAACAAGAAATCTGATGAAGCAGAGAAAGTTCTGACCTTCCATTTCCACGTGCAGATCATTAAAAACCAGGACACCACCTTGGTTAGCCCTCCTGGGCTGGCGATCAAACTATTGCTTGGAAATACCATAAACACCACAGTAATAAAACTCCAACATTAGTAGTAAAATGGTAGCAGTGTTTACCCTCTGAATCCAGGTTTACCTTGCATTTCTCATCACACCTGTACAAGATTCATTATTTACGGTAAAAAAAGTCATCTTCTGTTGCCTTGAGGGTCTTCTTTTAATACGCAGTAAATCCATTCATACGCCAAGTACCTTGAATTGTATTCCCATGTTACACTGCCCTGTGACCTTTGGATTGTTACAGGAGATCCAGCGTTCAGAAGGAGAAGCTGCAAGAGAGGACGTTGATCTCTGGCAATTAAAAAAAAAAACAACCAAAAAAAGAAAACCCCCAAAAGGACCAAAAACCAAACCAAAAAAAAACCAACCAAACAAAAAAATTCCCATGAATCTCCTTGAAAATCCGCCCGTGTACGATGTACCCTCTTCTGCATTGTAGCAATAGTCTTAACTCATAAATTAGATTAGTCTTCCATCAAATAACTTAAAAAAAAAAAACCATGAAGGAATTGTAGCAGACCAGTTTTGCCTGGCTCGATGCCAGTTAGCAGCCAGTTCATCTAAAGTCCCAGTCACACTGTTCAAAAAACTGAGCTAGGAAATCACATGAATGTTGAAAAAAAAAGAAAAATAATAAAATCTTCACATCGATACAGGATTTTTCCAGGTTGTGGGGCATCAGGGAGAGGGCAGAGCTAGATGGGGTCACGGGTCCTATGAACAGTGAACAGGATATACATCACGACTTGGAGGTGCACCGCGTTCAGGAGATGCCAGCCGTGGTTTTGTATTGCACAGGTAAGAAGGAAGTTCCTTCCCGACAGTCTGCCACCTGCATTAGTGATCTCTGCACATTGGCAAGTTCACAAAAGTGAAAACATTGAATTCTGTCATGATGGAGAAACACAGGAAGATGCCGTAAAGGGAAAGGCACACACACCCTAGCTTCTTATCCAGTTTCCATTTGTTCATGTGGACGCCAAAAACCTACAATAAACACAGAGTAAGCCACCACAGCAGAACATTTCAAATAAAGCGGTAAATCCCCTTCTCAATTACAGGAGCACCAAGATGACTCTTCCCTTATTGATCATGGTCACCTGGAAGCAATCACCATGCAAGTACTGCAACAAGTGAGCTGAAGACCACAGCTGAAGTAAATCAGAGTAGCCTCACTGCAGCCACTGAAGTCACACCAACTTACACCCCCCTTGAGTCCTGGCCCAAGGACCTTAAGTTTCTCCAATGATTTTTTTTTTTATTTAAGAACGAGCCAATTTAATTCAATCAGAAATATTTTCAAAGGCCGGATTCCTTTTTCTTCACTCAAAATGCTTCACGTGACCCTCTGCATCTCCATCTAGAGCTGGGTTTGACTCCATAAGGCTGGGTTTGACTTTGCTTCGTTTGCTCCCACACAAACCTCTTAAAAGATTAAACTCTTGTGTATGAGGCAATTGTGTTGACATGCAACATGCAGGAGGACTCTCTGTAGCAGCTGGTCTCAAGATTTGGAAGAGGTCACATAAATCCTCTTCTCTCTATCATTTCTAGTCTGGACCTGGACAGGTCAAGGAATGCGAGGCACTGATTTCAACAGAAATCTAACCATTCTGTGATTCTATGTCCAGGCACTATTTGTTCTGGTCTCTGCTGTATTTCAGAAGGTTCCTGCAGAGGGCCAAAGCAAACAGCACTTTGTCTACCTGTCTAATAGGAGAATGGATCTGCTTCAACTCTAGCATGAAAAGTAACTACCCATTACTAATGGATCTCCCAGGCTCCTCCCATGAAAAGCATACAAATAGGAGAGCCATTTGTGATGGCGATAGCTTCTGCATCGCGCCAGATTGTGCCTCTTGGGAAGTTTACAATAGGATTGACCATTCCTATCCCACAACAAACTACTATTACAGCTGGAGGTGAGAAAGGAACAGGTGAAGAAAACGTCTATACAAATCACTCTTTTGGAAATGAAGAACAAAAGACTATATACATACTGTGACAAAGACAGATGCCAGCAGGAGACCAACCGAATAGATAAGTCCTCTGCTGTTTAACCGAATCTGTAAAAGAAGGAAGTTTATAAAACCACGTCACAATTTCAAGCAATGATATTTCTCTCGGCTGATAATTCTGTAATCCTAAATTGCTGAGTTGCTAAACACTGGTTTGCAAGCTATAAACACCAAGTCAGACCATTACAGCACAGGTTATTTTGCCCACTCCCTGTTTGCCAAAGGAGGAATATTATTAGAGTAGCATCCTTAGGACCTAACAGCATTTTGAGTTGTTCCACCTCCACATGGGCTTTGTCATCGTTTATTCCCTTATATCATGGAATTATCTTTTTGGTATTTAATTCCTATGCGAGTCTTGTAAGAACAAACAAGGAAAAGGGAACTTTGCATTCAGTCACCAATTAAGGCTTCACAGTTGGGGAAAATAAACAAAGACACACACAAACACATAATTTCTTCCCTTCTCTTACTCATCTTGGTGAAGGAAACAAGTCAGTAATCTCATGGCCTGAACCTCAACTGCTGAAGGCCATTGGTATCAAATCATGGGACACTAGCACAGGCTGAAGAGTATTTAGCACTGAGGCAAAGAAGGCAAGGAGACAACTTGTTGTCTGTAGGACTACACAGAGGTATCGTCACTTAGGCACCCAAGCACATCACAGGCTTTGAGGTAGCCATCTCCATGGCAGAGCCACAATTACATCCACGGTCCAAGCCAAGAACCAAGACACAGGTCTTTGAAGCTGTGGAGCTGTTTAACCACCATTTTTAGAGGCTCTGGAGTCTCTAAATCAAAGGCCCTCACCTGCATCTTTAAGCCCTAAATTAATTTAAAAGCATGATTTTTATGTGACATAAACCTAAAACTAGAAAAAAAGACTACAGGGAGTAAAGGCACCTCTCCCATCCTGTTCCTCAGCCAGGTTCACACTTCTCAGCTTCCTGTTCTTCTCTTGGGGAGCTTAATCATTGTCCCTCTGGGTATTTTTATATGATCTTCTCAAATAAGTACCACCTGCAGCATCGTCAAGGGAGCACTCAGGTGGAGTCTCTCAAGGCATTTCTGTAGGGGCTACTGTGTGAGGGAGACTTCTTCCTAGGGAAGGTCAGCTTCTCCAGTGAAGCATCAGGGCAGCTAGGAGCTGTGGGGTGGGTGCCATGGGTGACTGAACTGGAAATCTTTAGACCACCCAATATCAATTACGATCTTTAAGGCCACTCTAAGGTAACAGAGTATTATTGTATTCCTCCCTGCACCTTCTGTGCAAGGAAACCCTACATGAAGTTGAGTTTCAACTGAGTGTCACCAAACCCAATTATTATTTAAAGCAGTAACCAACTGTAAGTTTCCTGGAGGAGATCAATCTTAGCAAGAAATGAAGTATGAGTATTTTGAAAGGATGCTTTAGAAATGGACATTGCTGTTGTTTGTCGAGGAGACTTTGATTTTGTGCAGTGCAGGTATATCGGTCAGTCACACCACTTTGCTGCTGAGGTCAGACAGCAAAACTAAATGCAGTGATCCTCCTTAATCGGGCTGGTAGCCAATTCTTAATTGCTCAGTTTGTTTTAATTTGTATACAAGGAAAAGCAAAACCATCAGCCTATTCCTGCAAATGATCTGCAGACGAGAAAATAGTTCCCAGAATGAAAGTTCATCCACCTCAAACAACACATCTTTTTGGAACAGCTGGATTTATTTCTTATTTTTAAACTGGTTTTAGTCCAATAAACAATTAAAGCTGAACTTTTACGCTACGCTATTATTTTCCCAACTCTCAAAACAAATAAACTAACGGTACATAGCGTATCACTGGCCACTTTTCGGTGCTCACAGCCTTCCAGTTAGGCCCGTTTGCAAGAGAAGTGGGTATTGCTAATTTTGTGATAAGCACCGCTACAATTTCATGAACGCAAGGCTGCTGAGGCACTTGTATCATTTTCCATCACAGTCAGGAAAAACTTTTTCCCCAAATATCGCTCCCAAATCCAGAGTAATGATTTAGCTTCATTCCCCAAGGACAACTGAGGGGAGAGAGTCTGACTTCCAGAGTCAAGGAAAGGATTATCGGTTCCGACATTTTGCAAACCTAAGCCTGCAATGAACTCCATACACCCAGGATGCTCTATGCAAATCCATGTTGGAGACAAGGTCAAGCGTGCTGCAAAAAGAGAGTCTTGGAAGGATTCCTCTCTTCTCCTCAAGATTCGGCCCGACGACGCATTGCTGTACTTCTAATAAACCACGATAAGCGTGACTAGGTCTTGCACAGCTGCTACACATCCGAATCGTTTTACTGAATTTCACTGAATTTTTAGAGTTGGAAGGGCCCATAGAGATCATCCAGTCCAACTCCCCTGCCAAAGCAG
>JAOXNH010000023.1:7062962-7080208 GCA_028566575.1 Bartramia longicauda | reverse complement strand
ATTTTCTTCTTTATTTTTATTTTAATATTAATTCTTCATTAAAGTAGTTTAGTTCATTCTAAACTTCTGACTCTCCTGATCTCTTTCTCCTCCTCTCTCCTCTTTGGTGGGGGGGGAGAAGTGGAGGGAAGGGCCATCTGTCGGGTGGTTTTGGTGGATTTGGCCAAAACCACGACACGTGCACGTCATCAGAAGTGCAGCAGCCCCAAACCAGGCTTCCCTTGTTAGACCCTCTCCTGATGCCAATGCCCCATCATTGACTGGTTCTGCTTAAGAGTACAGGAACACAAAAAGGACCACCCGTAATCCTAATGAGGACAACTTACACTTTCCACCCACACGTATCAGGTGATGAGGCCTGCAGCAAGCTAACAGGCCCAATGACCCAGCCAGCACACAAAACTTCTCCCCCGTGAACAGTTCAACTATGTGTGGATTTCTTTATGTCCCTTTTTATTTATCCTCTTCTACCTTTAGGGTAATGAGGTAGAATTAAGTTCCTCTTGACTAGAATTTGACTAGCTGTGCAAGAATCTGGCTGAACCTCATGCTTTTGTTCATGCTGAGTTCAAAGTGTTACCGTTCATAACTCCGTCTCTCAAGCTTGCTTGCTCCAAGAAAAGGAAAAGCCCTAGCACCGGGGCCTCTTTACACTGCCCTGCGCGACAAAGAGGTGTTAAACTGGTGCAAGTGTCATTTTTTCCCGTGTTAAAGAACCTGAGTAAAATTCCAGCCCTGAATGAAGTTCAAAGGCAGTGGCTACTGACCCCTAATTTTATTCTCCCAGTGTGGACTGGTCTAATAGAAATGGAAGCAGGCTTACGATTTCTCCTTTAAAAATTCAGGTACGTAGAACTTCCTACAGTTTCTTTAAGCTTACAAAACCCTCTTCTGTTGCCTCTCCCAGACTGTGGTTTCTGCTTTAGTTGGTACTTACCATCCACACCATCATGTAGGAGAAAGCTGCGATCCAGAGGGTGGAAGAAGCAAAAGTAACCATGAACCATTTTTCCAAGTGGGGTTTGTTACAGTTGGGCACTGTGAAGTACAGGACAAAACTCAACGGCCATGTAAAGAGCCACTTCAAGATTTCTACCTTGCCAGCTGTAAAACAAAAAAGGCAAACGATCACAATTCTAGTCTGCTTTAGTCCAGAATGTTATTCTTCTGTTAATGTTAACAAGTAAGATGCCAGTGACACCTCAACTTAAGTGCTATTCAAACAGATAATGACAAAATATTCCTCATTCAGAATATTACGGTGTGACAGCAGAGATGGGAGGGCAGAGAAAGACATAGGGAAGAAGTATGAAGTGCCTCCCTGAGAGTTAAGTAATGGGTCAGAGCACACTTCCTACCCTCTCTGGATCAAGTTCTTACAGGTACTACATCAAAAGCAAGTTCTAGAAAGAGAACTGATCCATCTTCAACCACCTAATGGGAGGGTACAGAAAAGATGGAGCCAGGCCCTTCACAGAAATGCAAAAGGGAATTATGAGAGCCAATGGACTCAACTTGCAATAAGGGGAATTCAGAATAGATGCTACCATAAGATCTGTGTTTTCTTTTGTTTTATTTCCCTACCATGAGGGTGGTCAAACACCAGAACAGGTACTCAAAAAGACTGTGGGATCTCCATCCCATAAGGATGCAGCCTTGGTCAACCTGCTCTGAGCAGGAGTTTGAACCAGAGATCTCCAGAGGTCCGTGCCAACTTTTCCCATACTATGAACCCAGTGTCATAGTCCACAGGACATCTAAATTATTCTCTTCAAGGCTCAGGTTTTTTTCCTTACTTGAACTATAGCTATGCTGTTTGAGTGAGGAGATCTGACCATGAGTTCCTCAAGACATAACTCACCTGTAAAGGGCAGGACCAGTCCCTACAGTATTCCAGTTGTCTGCGACACAGCAAACGTTGCCAGCTGTGTCAAGCGTGAGTCAAAGGTCAGGCAGGGACAGATTAGACTAGAGGAGTACGGCCCTGATTGAGTAAGAGGGAGGGACTTGGCAAAAAGGAGATGTCCATCCTGCAGGTGCAGTGCTCAGCAACCTGAGGCACACGTGGTTTTTCACAAGTCACACAGCTGTTCTGACTTTCCGTGCCTAGTTAATAGCAGGAAGCAGAGGCACACAGGACCTTTATTGTTGTTGCTCCACACCAACACCACAGAATCATAGAATCACAGAACGATATGGGGTTGGAAGGGACCTCTGGAGATCATCCAGTCCAACCCCCCTGTCAAAGCAGCTCCACCCAGAGCAGGTCCTACAGGAACGTGTCCAGGTGGGGTTTGAATGTCTCCAGAGAAGGAGACTCCACCACCTCCCCGGGCAGCCTCTTCCAGGGCTCTGCCACCCTCAAAGTAAAGAAGTTCCTCCTCATGTTTAGGTGGAACTTCTTATACTCAAGCTTGTGCCCATTTCCCCTTGTCTGTCACTGGGCACCACTGAGAAAAGATCGGCCCCATCCTCTTGACACCCTCCCTTTAAGTATTTATAAGCATTACTCAGATCCCCCCTCAGTCTTCTCAAGACTAAAAAAACCTAAGTTCCTCACCACTGCCTTATCTCCACTAATATTACATCCTACCACCAAGGTAAGGGCACACTTCATTTCCCAGCACAGGTAAGGCCTAGGTGCAGATGCAGCTGAGCTGCGTTCAGGCATCTTGCCAGTGGCCCCACCATCCTCAGCTTCCTCGCAGCCAGCAGAGAGAGACGGGGCTCTCCAGAGGGTGACCCAGGTTTTGTGGGAGGAACCACCCCATGGAGATTGCAACAGCAGCGCTAAGCCAATGCACAAGCTGCAGCAGAGGCAGGTCTGAGCCCAGGAGCCTGCCTCCTGAGACGTTCCTGCTGCTTCCCAGTTCCTGTCATCTTTTACCTGTGACCAGGAGCTACACTGTGAGGTGTAGGCTGATGAGAGCTCTCAGAGATACTTCTACCTCAACAAGTCTCTGCGATGCTTTCTGGCATACCCAAACTGAGTTTTGCTTTTTGGAACAACACAAACCCAGGAGCTTCTTACTGGGTAGGTCAAAAGGTGTGTATGGCCCTTCGTGGTCATCATCGTCATCATCATCTTCCTCTTCCTCATCGTTTTCGTTGTTCTCGTTATCCTCGTTCTCGTTCTCTGTCTCATTCCCAGCCTCAGCCATGTCCTCGTCCCGCCGGGTGCCGTTCACGCCCCGCTCGGCAGAGTTGCTGGGGCCTGTTCCATTCTCAACCACGTGCTTGATAGGTATTTTGATTGCTACTTCTGACTCACCATTGGTGTAAGTCCTGTTGTTGATCAGCCTTTGTCTCTGTAAATACAGGCACAAATTCTTGCTGAAAGACAGGGGTTTTTAAAATTTAATTTTTTTAAAGAGAAAAGGAGGAACAGAAAAAGAGAGATGTGCAGAGTTCTTAAAAAAATTGGCATTAAAAGCAAAAGTGATGAATTCTGATCAGCTATAATGTGATGCTTGCTTGCAGATGACCAGATAAATCTCACTTATAAAACTTTTATAAGAGAAGGACCGGTGGCTGTAGCGTTGACTCCAGGAGTACTCCAAGACTATGGCCAGATTAAGTGCAGACTCAGTGGAACAATATATTAAATGCAAGAGATATTAATGTCAGATCAATGTATGAGGCACCTCCTGTGAGCAACAGCTACAGGTAACATAACCACGTAACAACTTGAAACTTCCTCTGCTAAAATCTCCATGAGGACAGAGAGCAAGGGATGATAAAATGAGAAATGCCACGAGGCATCCAGAAAAAACACAAGAGTTCCATTTTAACCCAAACACTGCTACAGGAAAAGGCAAATTCAGAGGGAGAAGGAGAGGTAGGGGGGAGATAAAAGGCATACCTCATTGATTAACATCCGGCTGGCCATGGAGAGACGTGTTTTGGGAGGGAAGTGGCTAGTTATCATGATCCGGAGCCCAGCCTCGGAAAATGAAAGCTGGTGTGGGTAGGCAGACAGCAGCTCATCCACCATGATCACTGAGGCTTTACGGTGGAAATTTCCTGCAGCCAAGGAACAAAGAGAAATTGAGATCTTCTCCCAGCAGTGTCTTCTCTCTGCCCTAAGTGGCTCTCAGAAGAATAAACCTGTCGGCTCCAGAAGTCCTTTGTAAGAACCACTCCTTCAACTACTGCCATACAAAATACGCTTTTGCTGTCCTTAATTTCTGTCTTTACACATCCTACACTTATGCCTTTAAATAAATCACCAACACCATGGGCCTCACCCACACCATTAACTGTCCATGGGGGTGAGGAACCTGTCACTGTGTTCCTGCAGGGTCCCAATAGGAATGAAAAGCAGGTTCCTGCATCCTGGCCTCGCAGCTCATAGCTGGGAAGTGCCATCAAACCTGACAGCAAGCACATGTGCCAGTCTGTGGGGTATGACCCACAGTGCAGGAGCAAAGGAACAAGGAGACAAGGGCAGGTGCCTCCACCTGGGGCACAGTGCCCGTGCCCATCCTTTTCAGTGCCCAGATGCTATCTTGAGCCAGGACTGGGACTCAGAAGCAGGGAAACCTGAGGTCTTCCCAGACACATCTTAATTTATTTTGTTTTTAGCAAAACAAAAAGGGCAGCTCATCTGTAGTCAGAGATCAGGACTGCTTTAGACAAGCTAGGACTCCTCCTCAAGTTAAACCCGTGACTGGCCAGGGGGAGTTAATCCCGAGGACAGGAATGTAAAAATTCCAAGCAGTTACTGCACTTGCTTGTTGGCTGTTGCAAATGTTTCAGGCATTACTATTTATTCCCATCACTGTTATTCTTACAGGAGAGTATCTCTTTGGCCTTAGTGTCATTTTTTTTGGTGAACAAGAGGGTTTCCAAGGATTGGGGTAGATAGGTGGGGTCATCCATATTCAAAAAAACAAAACAGCCACACAGCTTCTCCTTGTGACTTTTTCCATGCTGGCACTTCCTGCGTGGCACTTTGGGGGAACTGCTCCAAACACTGAAATCCTTCTGTTTGATTCTTTTTGGTCCTCTGTTCAGAAAAAGTCTCAGCAAACAAAGGGTAGTGTCTGAAAGCCTCAGGCAATCTGTTGCAATGGATGCTGTTTGTGACCCCCATGCTACAGGCTGGTGTGTGCATGGCAGCGCCACTCGCCTGTCTGGCCCACGGGTGGCCCACTGCCAATTAAATATAGGAACAATCTGCAAGTCAATGAAGCAATCCTTTTGTCTTCCTTCCTCAGCCAGTTTGAGTAACCACAAGCATCCAAAACAACAACAACAAAAAAAATGACCAGCAGCTGAGCAGTATCACGGAAAGACGTGTTCTGGCAAGGTTTAAACCAAATCCCACAGTCAGAACTGCCCTATTTGTGCAGGGCACCAGGTAAACCTGACTAAGGCCTGAGTTTATGTTTACTGAGAGTTTTACCAGTTTAGCTTTACCAGTACAGAGGGTGGTCATCTTGCCAGCACAGTTTTGCTGCTGAGAGCCCTGGGCTACAGATAGCTGTTCCCATAAAAGCAGCTTCCCCAAACCAGGGTGCAGAGCACTCTGAAAAGCCATCCCTCAGCAACAGGGCAGTAGCATCATCGCTGGCCTCTGGCAGACCCAAAGGGTTTGGTACCAGCAAATACACCCCTCTACATCTCACATTTAGTTGTTTACTGTACACAGACTATATCTTTCAATCACTGTTTAAAAGAGGTCTGTTTTTAATTATTTTATTTTTTTTTTAATCCAGCAAAACCAAAAGGGCAGCCCATTTGTAGTCACAGACCAGGACTGCTTTAAACAAGCTAGAGTTCCTTCTCAAGTTAAACCAGTGGCTGGGGGTGTGTGTCATTCCTGAGGATTGGTGCATAGACATCCCAAGCAGTTACTGCACGTGCTTGTTGACCGTTGCAACAATAAAAAAAGAGATCCTCTGTAAACAGAGTTTAGCACACGCTTGCAAATGCACACACTGAACTCCTGCTGCTGAGCTATGGAGTGAGTGAATTTCTTTAAGCTGAAGAAATACAATAATTATTGTATGTGATCGTGACTAAAGTCAAACAGGAGCAGATTTCAGCCAAAGTGAAATCCACTTAAAGATAACTTCCATAGAAAAGTTGAGCACATTCAAGACAGCATGGGCAGTAAGAGCATGCTAACTAGACCAACACCGAGTCCTCACTCTCCCTTCACCAAGGGGAAAGCGTATGCTGGTGTAAGTAGGGCCTGCCCATTTTATGTTGCTTTGGAATGGAGTTAAATTTAACTGGAGGTACTGGATATAAAGGGGCATCTTCAGTACAGAGCAACAGCGCCCACAGCAGGATTTAAAATGGCATGGCTCTAACAGTCTAAATAAGTAACCCCTGGGCAAGTCAGGCTTGAAACTGGAGGAGTCCTTTCAGCCAGAAAGAAATAGCAAGAAATACCCAGAGGAGGCCTGAGCTGCCTCCAGCAGCAAAGGATGTGGTGGCTGAGGTCACCATGAATTCATGGCCAAGGGCCACCTCCCCACCTATTTCATAACTGATAAGACAGGAGCAGTCAACACCGGAGGACTAGCGGACTAACTTGTAAACATTGAGAATGATGCAAGCAAGCAGCGTGACTTACTGGAACAGTTACCTTTCTTTAGTAATACCACTGTGGCATCGCAGTTGCTGTTATCGTCCATCTCCGTGTTATTTGCTAAACCATTCACCATATTTGCAGAGTTTTTTGTCTTCCTTTCAAAGCAGTGATGTATGGTTGAGTTGTACCTGCACAAATGAAACAAACTCTAGCTGCATCTTTGCTCCTTCTATGTGGGTTTCTTGACACTCTTCCTTTCCTAGACTCATATCCTGTGCCATCCGACTAAGGGAAGGAGGAAAACTCTCTGGTTTTAAGGAAATCTAGCCACAGTATGCCAGAGCTTTAAGTAAATTGTATATAAAGCAACCTCTTCATACCCAGAATGCTACGAAAGACACAATCTTGAATGTATTATGTGTAATTAATACACTGTATAGCAAATAATGATTACTTGTCATCATCCAAATCTATTTTTTATCACATAATCACCCCTGAGCATGAGTTTTGTTTTACCTGTGAAGATCTACCACAGAAACACATGACTGTATACTAAGTTCTGTTTCATTTTTTGGGAGAAAAAACCATCATCTTTGTTTCTTATTTTATTTAGAGTAGGCAGGAGCTGACACAAACATGAACTGAGGATCTCACCATGATACTCAAAGGCAAGGGTAGACCACTGTGAACACCTGGCTGAGGTCCCTAACCAGGCTGACAACCTCCCCAGCTAGATCCAAACAGGTCTGAAACATCTGCTCACACTACAGCGTTGCCTTCAGTAAAAAAAAAATAATACCCATTCTAGATTCAGACATTACAACTGGCTGTTCTGCTGATCAGTTAATTGTTGCAAAGGTGAAGCTACCCTCCATGTTAAAAAAATAATAATTTCTAATTATTAGAAATGAGATGAATTCTGACTCGTGTTCCCTTCAACCCGGCCTGAGTGTTTTGCTGTTCTCACTGAGAATTCCTCTCACAATATTTACTCTATTCATCATTTCAAAACAAATCTCTACTCTTGCTTGTTGAGACAAGACCACTGGTGTGCTTGGCAGCTGGTAGGTTTTGTTGAATGTTCCAGTTTAAATATGGGTTTCCTTTCCACCAGCTTTTAAAAACAAGGCAGGAGGAGGGGAAAACCAAACGGCAGAACAGACTAGCTTTGCTAGCATGAACTTGCACGAAAGAAGTTACACAGGTCAGATGCTCAGAAAATCAATGCTGGTTGTGCCGTGGTTTTATCATGGGTCTCCAAGCAAGGAAGAACAAATTACTGTGGAGTTTTGCACCCATAAAAAGTAGATTGGAATCTCCCATGTCTTTATTTCTGAATAGGGATGCTAAAGAAAAATCGGAAGAGGCTGCTCGGTGGGACTTGAAGATGGACTTGGTTCTCTGCTCTGCTACAGGCTTTCTGCGTTAGCCTTGGTCAGTTCACACAGGGTAAAACCTGTAAAGCATCATCCACCTTCAGATGTCTGATCCTTGGATCTGTACTACTGGGGATAAGCAGCTCCTTCCTGCCTCATCAGGATAAATTACAGATACGTACATGAAAGGGCAAGGTGTTTTAACCCCTGCTATTGGAGGTGCTGCTGGCATGTCAGCTGGGTGATGCAAAGGAAGCTCTGCCCACAGAGCTATCTCTGCAACCTCTGGAAAAAAACACTGGAGCAGGGAGCCTTATAATCTAAACAAGCCGAGGGCGCGTTTGACTTACTTCATGATAACGATGTAGATGACATACATCAGCACTAAGACTAAGGACTCCCACCTGCAAACAAGAGCGACACAGAGAACAGATCAGAGCAAGGCACGGCAGTCAGCTGCCCAAGTTCAGCCAGTTGTCCCCCCCCAATCTGTGACACCACAAACTTGCAGAAGTGCTTGACCCTCCTGGGCTGTCTTAACACATCTCTAGAAAAGGGGATATTCAAGGTGAAGCTTGACGAGGCCCTGGGCAACCTGGTCTGGTTGGGGGTGTCCCTGCTGACTGCAGGGAGGTGGGACTAGATGATCTTTGGAGGTCCCTTCTGGCCTGGACCAATCTATGACTCTATGATGCTCAGCAGCGCAGCAGGGATTTTGCAGTTAAGATTTGCAGATGGTGTAAGAGAGCAGATTCTGGAGTGAGGTTGGGGTATCAATCAAGTTGCGCCCAAGTCTCAGAGGACAGTGACAGCCCTGCTTTCTTTGTATCGCTTACCTCAGCTGCCCCAGCCTCCTGTTAGCGCTGGCACGTGTGCCACCCCAGCTTGTGTGACAGCGTTGTTTCCCGTGACTCAGAAGTACAAAACCGTATAGCTCTATACGTTGCAGTTGTGCAGTGAAAGTATCGGTTGTGTTCTGTGCTGAACAAAACCAGATGGGCTTATTTTGGTGTCTTTTTCAGTGTTATAAATTTTACTTTTTAGCTGAGCCTCTTCTAACTCACTAAACTCTGACATTAACAACATATTGTTCAGAAGCTGCTCACTCTGAGTGATAAGACCTGATTAGTCTGAAAAGTCTGGGACTTTTCCCTGTGCCTGCTGGTGACGCGATCGTCATCCTGGGAGCTTGATATGGTTTTGTATATATTGTATAATTTTTTTAATTATTATTTCATTAATTTATTAATATTTTCATTAGTTTCTTTTTTTTTTTTTCCTCAACTCATAGATCTCTTTGTCTCTTCCTCTCCTCTCTTTGGAGAGGGAGGTGGGGGGTGCATCTGTCATTCTGATTGTCCAATCTGGCCAAAACCATGACACACTTGCTCATTTAAATACTAAGCCCTTGCTCTCCTCTTTTTTCCCCAACTTATTTCTGTTGCGTTTCTCTAGACCTTCAGTTCTAATAATCATGTAAAATAATTTTGGTGCACACCACTGGTATACCCAGTATGTTTTCTGTCAGCCCTGTGTTTCTTTGATCTGGTAATAGATGTGTTTCTCCTGGCACCTTCCCTTTGTATTTTGTGTCATCTACTGGTTCAGTGACCATTTGCCAACTTAAAATTTTGTGCCTTGCTCCTCTCTTTCCTACCCTTCTATGACTCCTTTTTTTTTTTTTCTGAGCAATTTTTTCAAAAAAAAGTATTTTTATTTTTGTCTCTTTTTTTTTTCTTTAAACTTCTCCCTAGATACTTTCATTCAGATCTGCTTCTCTTCTTTTTCCTTCTGTCAGTCCTGATCTTTTATTTTGGTCTTTCGGCTCCTTTTTAGAGCTCTTTTTCAGCTTTACGACCCTGCCCAGTATCTCACATAGATCCATGCAGAGCAGTGTATTGGGGAACCCTAAATTATTGTGCACACCTGAAAGAGCATAAAGTGGCTGAAGGCTCCTTGAGAGCTGTTCTTCACCATGGGCTGAGGAACTTAGAATAAGCCATTGCTCCTGAGTTTTAGTCCCCAGTTGGAGTACTTCTCCATGTTCCCCAAGTCTGGTTTTCCCTCTCTCCTGACAGCCCCAGCTCTACTTTCTTGCTTCATCCTGCTGCAGGACAGGGTAGTGAGAGACCTCATTTTTGATATAATTTTCCATCAATGTGGCTGCGCAAAGCTGGCGTTGGCGCTGGCCTTTCCTGGTTTCTCACCAGTCATGGCTGTACAGAGGCCATCCCGATCTCTTCTATGGCCCCACATTGCTGAGAAGGAGCTTCCCTCTCTTTCAGAGCAGTGCTGAGACCAGGGGGAGACCGGGACCATGCCATGGGACGGCTCCTGCAGCACCCAGCTCCACCCTCCACATCCCACCAGCCCAGGGTGATGCCTTTGCACCCTCTCCCCTCCAGCAAGAGCTGCCAGCCTTCAGTGAGCCAAAATACCCGTGCGGGCAGGGTTAAATGGCTGCTGCTGCCTTTAGAGCAGTGGTGCAGCGTTGCGGCACCCCACAGGATGCTATTTCTCCTTCTGCCTGCTTTGGCTACGTGGACTGGGCTGCAAATGGATAGGGCTTGAACTTTGTGGATGAGCAACCTGATCCTTGTGACAGACGCCCGCCTCTGCCCCGTGGCGGTGCTTGAAGTGACAGATGCCACAGCTTGAGGTATCACCGGTCCCGTGTGTGTAAACTTTGTGCTTTCAAGCTTTTTGGCCTTTGTAGTTGTCAACAGTGACATTCTCTAAAGCTTTTTCAGCTTAAATACGCTGGCATTTATTTACAACTCCACCTTGACCGAGTTGTATTTTATTCTCGCGTGTGTAAAAGACGTTGTTGGTGAAAGTAAGGGACTAATAGCAGAGCAGAAGGCAGCCTGGTAAGAGCAGGTGTTATGCAATTTGTCACCACACGACTCTGCTAATGCATCTTTAGGCCAGGGCTGCGGTACCCCTGCCATGTTTGAAAGTGCAGAAAGATAAGCATACGCCGTACCCTGGAGTGCCTCAGTCTATAAATGTAATTCAGAAATATGGGAAACAGGGCTCGGAATCTGATGGCCTTTTTCGACACAATTACAGAAGCAGCGTGAGATGCTGAACATTTGCAGCGAGGGCGAGCAGAGCAAAGGGGAAGTCAGATGAGCAGGCTGTTAATTCAAGCCTAGATAAGCTTCTGCCTAAGAGGGGTTTAATTTGTTTTTTACCCTAATATGATGCTTCTATGATAGCCATTTTCCTGAGAAGACCTATTACGAACTGTGCTTATCTGTAGAGCCACGTTTAATGACGAGGATACCTCACACTTTCGAATGGGCCTCTACAGACTTCAAGGATATGAATCTAAAGAAGCATTGAATATCAAACTGCTTTTGTTTGACTGCAGATGAAGACACTTTAATCTGGAAAATTTCTGCTTGGTTTGAAATGAAATGAAATTAAATGAAAGGGGCAACAGATGAAAAAGAGTATTTTCTCTCAAGAGGGAGACAAAAAAGGCTTTTGATCCCCTAGTGCCACGTTTATGTCTGTCTTTTGTTCTTTTGGGATCACTTCCAGGAAGGTACCAGGAACCTCTGTTGAGTACTCAGTGTCCTCAAACTCTTGCTGATATGAATGGGAATTGAAGACTTCGAGTGCTGCAGAGGAGAGGTTTAACTCCAGGGTTCGCAGAAAAGAAAGTGGACGCCTGTGCTGCAACCTTATCAGGCATCTTAGATGTGGTGTGGGGGGATATGGTGTAGGGGAGAACTTTGTAGAGTAGGGTTAATGGTTGGACTCGATGATCCCAAGGGTCTTTTCCAACCTGAATGATTCCATCATTCTAAATCTCCAGATGCGCACAGACGAAGTATTAAATCCCGTTTCACATTGGCAAAACAAACCAGGCAAGTTTGGGCTGGCTATGGTTGAACTGTCACAAATTACTCCTCTAGTTACCCATTGAGACTTCACTGCATAATCAGAGCCTGCAATATAGCCTGGAAATCCATAATCCTTGGCACTGCCTGTCTGGGAATGGTTAAGAACTAGACAAGGGCAAAGCAAGAATCAGCAGGTGCACCCTTACTGGGAACACACAATCTCCATCATGTCATGAGTTTAAAATCAGAGGGAGCTTTTTGTGTGCTTTCACTCAACGTCAGGTGGTTAGCTGGTGCGTGTGACAACCTGAGCTTATCTGGTATATTTGGCTTTCTGTTTCTTAAGGGTATAGAAGCGGTTTGTGTGGATGGGTAGATGGAGAAATCACAGTTTTCCTAACATGGTTCCCTTTGATCTTACTTGTTGGAAATATATATTGAAGCCATTTTCCTGGCAATGAGTTATGACACCATGTCAAGAAAAGGTTTTGGGGTAGGCAGATGTTGCAAAAATTGCCAACTGTTGCTAAAATCCTTTGATCTACGTGTGTGTGCAAATGAGTGTTCATAGGGCTGGATGGCAGCTCTTTGAAATAGCAACAGCAGAGGAATGTGCTGCTCTTGCTCTTTGTATATTTATGAGTCATTCTCTTTAGTATTGATACTGTGAGATTTTTTTGCTCCCTCCCCTTTGTATTCAGTAAGTAGTGTGAGAAATCGTATACTTTCTTTTGCATTCTGATGGAGTAAAGCTGTCAGGACTGGTTACCTTTAAAGCTGTTTATCAGGAGTAGATGCTGGACCTGATATTACTTAGCTTTGGTGCTCTTTTTCCAAAGGTACAGATTGTGTATCTACCAGCACTGTGTGTGCTTCACCAGGCGCTTTCTTCTACAGAGATCTGAGATTTGTGTTCCCCAGGGGGAACCTCATCATCAGCCCCAGGAGTTGCTCTGCAGTTCACTTAGCTGGAAGGACTGTGGTCCTTTCAGGAGCAGCTACGGAGCGTGGCAGGTTGTCTCCCTTTTCCTCTCATGCACTTCAGTGTCCCAAAGCCTTCCTCAGGAATACTGGTTCCTGTGGACAGGGAGGTCTCTCTTGCATAAAGTGATAACAGACATGCACTAAGGCAAGGAGAAACAACATGTGGCCCTCAGCATGAACAAAGCCCAAGGGCCACGTTCAGATACTCTTCAGAAATGTCGAACCACGGGGGCCGTGTCTGTCATGAATTTTGGAAGGATTTTGGCCCAGGTTTGGATGTCGCTTTAAAGCGATTTCTGCAAGTGAACCTGAACCTGGTGACTTTTGCCCTTCCCCAGGTGAGCAGACCGTTAGGGGTTCATGCTGTCAGTTGTCCTGGCTTCGGCTGTTTCTACACAGCGTATTCCTTCAGCCTGTGCTAGAAATACAGATGCAACGTGGCTGTAGCTGAAGTTAAGCCTGCTCTCTAACTCGCTCACAGCAGGGAAAAGGATACTTCTGCTTCCCAGAAGTTCCTCTGTACATTTCGGCTTCCGTCAATTCTTCAGATTTCACCCTAAAGATTGTACTTGCCGCCTTTTGCTATGCCAGGAAATGCCAGTGTTTAGCAACGAGCTATGCTGTTCTTGGCTGTTCCTAATTAATATGTTTTAATCTGTCAATAATTAATGTGGAAATCGGGAAGAATCATGCCGTGGAGGCTAGAGCCTGAAGTCTGCTGCCTGGCAACGGTGGATGTACATATCCATTATATCAGGAAATTAGAAACTGGAGCAAGAACTGATCTGTCTGACATTTTGTAAGATGATATAAATGGGCCCACTCAACAAACACTAGATTTATGTGAGGGTATGAATGATACGCGTCTGGGGAAAAGAGATTCTCTCTCTTATGAGGGTGCAGTTAATACCAGACATCAATTAAGTGTAGTTCATTAAAGCCTCTAGGTAATCTTATTTTTGGACTAGATCAGAGGAGCAACCTACAAGGACTGGCAGAGGGGTTATCTCGGTGATGATCTCCACTTTTGCATGTAGCATCTCTCATAGGATGGGCTAAGTGAAGTACCATCTAGACTGTAACAAAAACAACCTTTTCAGCCGGGGAGACTGTTCAGTGAAAAGTGAGAGTGGCTTATTACGTTGGAAGTGGTTGCATCAGATATGTATGTTGAGCTATGCCAGTCATGGTAGTAGTGCTGACATGGTAATGATTGGTTTGTGCACTCCCTCCTCATCCTCGCAGGGATGCCTTTGCCTCTGCCACGTTCGTGAGATGTGGCTTCATCTGAAATATTTCATCCATGCAGATGGAGTGACTGGAGCCAGGGAAGATTACGGTACTGTTAGAGATAAGGAGGTTACATTTTCTTGCTTCTTCCTGCTTTGGCTAAAATATTCCTTCAGCTATTGAGAGATACAGTGTTTTAATGGAATCAGTTTGAATCTTCCTGTCTTGAATTTGGCCAATTGTCTCCACCTTTTGAATCCCAAGTGTAATGCACTAATTGCTGCTTGGGAATAAAGTGTTCAATAAGGTAGGGTGTTAGTGGCTGTTATGGTGCTGTATCTTATTCACAGTTAGTGATGTTGCTGTCAGGTAAAAGAGACAAGAGAAAGGAATTTCTTCAAACATACCTGGAAGAAACAGGGTAAAGCTTGGCATGGAGCCTGAGTTTGCAGGGTTAACTTCTGAGAATGCCTCACTGTCCTACATTCAGCTACCAAAACAGGCTCCTCACTTGCGTTGTGACATTAAAACTAACTCCATCCAAAAGCTGCCCCTCTTTTTTTTATTTTTTCTGGCTTTCTTGTGAAATCTTCCGTGGCTCCTTGCCTATGTTTAATTTGTGTCCTGGTTGCTGCTGTGTCCTGAAGCATGCGGGCTTGAGGCAGCACGGGCTAGGGGTTGTAGGATGCCGCGAGAAGACAGAGCATTGCTGAAGGCAGAGGGGACCAAAGGCTCCCAGAGGGCTGCTGGAGGGTGTCAGGAGGGTGACAGGAAAGAGGATGGGCTGCCTGCTTGTGGCAGAGCTGGGCTAACTGGTGTCATCCTTCCACCAGAGAGAAGGCTAAAAAGGAAAGAATAGAGAACCGTTGCTCAGGAGAAGGATGTGATTTTCAGTCTCTAGATGTCCAGATGAACATTGTGCTGGCTTTCGCCGAGTAGCTGGTTGAAGGTGCAGCTCTTCAGGTGGGATGATTTTCCCAAGCTGCTTTTTAGTTCTTTGTTTGACCGAGAAGCCTTACCAGCACTTAGCATTACCAGCACTGGCACTGTAACTTGCAGACCCTGTTTGCAGGGGAGAAGATGGAGCTTTGCTGCTCTGGGATCTCCTCAGAGATTGCATCCTCTTTCTCCTCAGATTCCTCACTGGGAGGATGCTTACCAAGAGCTGCCATCCGTGCAGCCCACGGTGAGGCCCTGTGGAGGAGTGATGCTGCCAGATACTTCTGCTTATATACCTTGCCATTGCTGTCCACCTCTTCCTTACTCTCTCTCCCTCCTTTTCTCTTCTCCCTGCCGCATGGAGCCTCAGCCTTGCTCACTGTGTGGATAGAATAACAGCTACAGCTCTCCAGAGCTTAACACAGCCTAAAATATGTCGGGTTTGTGGTAGTGTTTTTCAGCTAATCCCTGTTCATATCTGGGGTTTTCTTTCTCCTCAAAGAAGAAAGTCATGCCAAATACTGTATAATGAGAGAAAACTGGCAATGCTGATTTACTGAAGGGATTATTTCCCACAGGCCATTCATAGCATCCTGCATGGTGTTCAAGGTTTCTGCTTCCCACAACTCTCCCCAAAGCCTTTTGGGATCCTTAGATATCTTTTCCTAGTAATTATTCTGCTTTGCAGATTTGGGTCTTTTCTTTTCCGCTACCTGTTTTAATTGGACAAACAATCGTACTCCACATCCAAAGGCAAGAGATAATCTGTGGAATTTTTTTGGACTTGAGGGGGGATATTCAGAATAGCATAAAAGCAAATCTGGTGTTATACAACGTGAGTCAAAGCAGAGATATTTCCAAAAACGCCGGCTCTAAACATCCCTATAAGCAAGACTTCTGCATTCTACTTAAAGAGCTGGCAATAATTTTGCCGGCTTCAAAATATAACATTTTATTGTATTACCTGCCTCGTTGCACTAGAACTAGCGCGGTTCTTTGTCGGGCCATGCTGCGCCTCAGCCCGCAGCAGCTGTCAGCTCCAATGGGAGGGAAGAGGAGAGAGAAACCTATTTCATGGTGCCAGACTCAGGAGAGTGCCCAGCTTGCTGGCATTTTCAGGGCAGCCGAGTTTGTTTTCAGCTGGAAAACAAACAGTCTGTGGGGCTGCATCGCCCTTGCCGAGCAAGAGGAAACTTGCAGCTTCGTGAAGCTGAAGGATTTCAGTTTTTTTCTTTCCCCCGCCTCCTCTTTCTTTCCCGGCAGCTGTTCCACTGGTCCTACCTGATGTTATTTTTTAGATTTACTTGCTGCCACCTCCATGTGAGAGCCTGATGTTTTCTTGGCCGAAGTGCTGTCCCTTGCACTAGAGGAGAGTAAGCTAGGCAGGCTTTGCTGAGCTCCGTCGAGACAGACGGACTCCGTAGCTCTTCCCGATGTCTCGGCTCTGGGCTTAGCGTTGGCCGCCGCTGTTACTTGTCACCACCTGAGGTCTCACTGAACCCTGAGTTCTTTATCCCTCCTATGTACAATTAAATTAAGTCAGCGTGGTTCTCCAGAGAAGGCATGGACCAGAAGGGGGGAAAATAAGACAGGAAAGAGGAGATGGAGAACTAGTTAACTCGTGCATTTATACTTTTAACGAGATGAATTAAGAAAGGCAAATTTAATAGCAAATCTCACTACAGCTTTTGCTGAAAAGTCTTTGCTATGAGGCTGGGAGAGTCTTCTAAGGCTGGTGTTCTGATTAAACAGTGTGCTACTGAAGGGCAGCTAATTAGGGAAGGCACAGTATTTGGGCTGTTAGATTAGGTTCAGTCACATATTGTGAAACTCTAGGAGATGTGAGTGTCTCCCACTCTATTTTTCAAAATCTTTCCTTTTCTTCAGACTGGCTAAATGTATAATTTCAGGGTATACCCCAGTTCACATCAATATCCCAAGTTCTCACAGAATGTATGTAATATTTTGCTGATCCAGCACAATTTGTGTAGACATTTAATCTCTCATCCTGTTGTGTGTATGTTTTGCCTTTTCCCTCCCTGCTTGCATTAACTGGACATCTATTAATGCTCTGGAACCAGAGGCAAAAAAAAATATTTTGAATTCTTGGCATTGGAGGCAGGAACTTCGAATGATGTAAAATCATCCTGGTGATTTTTTGAAATGATTAAATTTTTTTTTTTTATATTAGTTTTTCAGTTTATATATATGAACCAATAAAACATCACTGCAACTAAAACCCCATAAAATAAATGATCATGCAAATATGATACATCCATTAAAAGACCCCCAGATTTTTACGTCTCCCTCAAAACGCTT
>JAOXNH010000023.1:6637312-6648896 GCA_028566575.1 Bartramia longicauda | reverse complement strand
AAGCTCGAGGAGGCCCTGGGCAACCTGGTCTGGTTGGGGGTGTCCCTGCTGACTGCGGGGAGGTCGGACTAGATGACTTTTGGAGGTCCCTTCTGGCCTGGACCAATCTAGGAATCTGTGAATCCTAGCTCCTTTCCAAGGTTTCCAACTCTGGCTTCCCTATATCACCCATGAGGTCTGACTCACAGAATGCTGCCTCTCTGTAGCAATTCATGTTTATCTACCTGCAGGAGCCCTAAAATGCATCAGAAGGCAGAAGAGGAGGCCAGAACCACATCCCACTGATGGTTTCAGGGAACCCTGACCTAGGTTTCAGGGAACCTCAGACTTACCATGTCTGGTGTAGCTGTTCCTTTAAAAAACAAAAATAAAAACTCCTCCTGGTAGGGTTGTATTGGGAAAAAAATTAGCATGTGGAGCAAGCCTGTTTTATTTCCTCTTTATCAAACATTCATTTTGAAGGGTAGGCTTCTGTAAATCATCTCATTAGTGGGAGCCCATCTGCTCACATTTCTTCCAGGATAGACCAACGTGTGTGTTGTGTGTACGCTTGCGTGCACAAGGCTTTCCAGTTCCACTCGGTGTCGATTCCCATTAGGCTTCAGGGAGGAGAGGAAAGGTTAATGATTTTGGAAGGGGAGAGGAAGCTGTATGTACTCGAAGACTTGTCTGGAGTGGTCTAACTCCCCTCCCTCAAATCACAGCCGTGTGTGAATAATGAAGACGTTTGGTTCATTGTGTGAATAATGAAGACAATGGTTCTTATTGATCGTACCCAGACCCCGAGGTGAAGCAAAGCAAGGTTGGTTTGTTGTGTGCTGATACACCATGGACTTTTCTGTCCTATTTTCAAGTTGTGCCCTGCTTAGCATGGAGCGAAACCCTCCGTACGGAATGTTTTAAAGGAATATTTGTTGTGGTATCTCGAGTCTGGCAGTATTTCCATCCAGACAAGCCATATTCCGGGACCTCTTGTGCCAGGGTCCGTTTTACTGCGATGGAAAGGTCCGTCTGAGATCTGAGGTGGGGGGAAAGTGCTCATTTCACTGAATTTTTTAGAGTTGGAAGGGACCATAGAGATCATCCAGTCCAACTCCCCTGCTAAAGCAGGACCAACGGTCTTGATTTCCTTCTTATATTGTGTTAACTACTAAAAACAATCTTAATTTTAATAAAAGGCGTGCTTACTCATCGACCCCTTCCATTGCGCACACGGAGGTGCGGCGACGGCAGGACTACAGCTAGGGGGTATTAAGAATAAGATCAGAGGAGAATTAATCTTAAATTTACCTGAAAAAGTTTAAAAGCTGGGCAGGGGCAGCAGTTTCAGCTGGCTTGTTACTTGAGCAGGGGAAACCCAGACCAGCGTCAGCTCCACACATTTATTATTCTGCGAATCGTTTTGCCTGTTTCTGAGTCTGAGGGGAATAGAAATTCCCCTCTTAGGTGAAGAAAAATGCCATCTGTATTTGTGAGGCGGTGGACAGCCGGCTCTGCAGGCACTGGAGAGGTGAATCTGAGCTCGGAGGAGGTCTCACTGCCCGCGGCACGGGGAGAGGGGGACAGGCTGCATGCTGGAAAACGCCGAGCTGCTGCCCTTCCCAGCCCCAGAGCATCCTGCTTGCCCCCCCCCAAGCTGTGCCCAAGCCAAGGGGGAACTTGAGGCTCCAGGATAGTTTTTCTTTCTAATCATTAATGGGAACCAGTGGATGGCTGCAAACTTAAGTCAAATTGCACCCGAGCTGGTTCTTTATTTCTTTCCAGATGCCACCGGTACATTTATCAGCACCTCAGCAACTTATATAGCTGTTAAACCTGGAAATAGGGAGGGCTGAGGTAGATGCCCGTGGGATGGGGACTTGCCTGAGCAGCGACCAGCACCAGCAGCCGGGTTGGAAGTTTTATGTTCAGGCTCTGTGCTGATTGCCAGGATGGCATCTGATGGAAAATACATGCTAACGGCAACGACCGACACAGTGATATTGGTGATACTCCCCTAAACATGCAAGCAAATCAGTAGGGAACGTGAGGAGACTCTCCGAAGCAAAGGTTTGGATGCCAGAAGTCGTGACCTGGCTCCGGTCTCTTTGGGAGCGTGAAATAAATCTGGCAGTCTGAAAATCAGGACCCGACTGCGGCAGGTTTTTACTCTTGAAACAAATAAAATCACGCAATCATAAAAAAAAGCATTGGGGAACTAACGATGCAACAGTGTTCTGAAAACCTTAATTAGATATCAGGAAGCATCTTAAATATTTTTGGCACACAAAATGCAGATTTTAGAAAGTATGACTATGGGATTTATCAAATGAATCTATCCTTGCTTGTCAAACTGAATTTGTTTATAATAAAATCACTGGGTGCTGTAAGAAGAATGTGAAAACCAAATACAATTATGCATAGAGGAAAACATTTAAAATAAATATATCTACATTTTTATTTGCTGATACGTCAACAGATGAATGACTCAAAGTGCTAACAACACTGGGCACGAAATCTACATTTCTATTGAAACTGATAATTTTTTTTTGTCTCAGACTTTTGGCAGAGCGGATAAAAGAATTTAATTCACAGCTGTCCTACTTTTTTAATGTAGAAAAACATTAATCAAAGCTTTAAGTTATAAGCTTTTCTAATGTTGTTTAGTATTCCAGTTCAACAAAGATCAATAGAGGCCATCCCTGTGTTTCTTGACGCCTCTCCAGGAAGCAGAGGCGCGATTATGTAAATAGCACCGCTTCCCCTTTCCTCCTGCCAGCTTGCTTATCTCCAAAGCCTTCTGCCTGCTGCTCCTGGCGACCAATGCAAGGACATGCATACACCTCTTATCTCCCAACAAAGCTCCCAAAGCTCGAGGATTGGAGCCAGTAACGTTAAACAATGATGCGCGGCCGATTTTATTCGTAAGTGATTTATTTTTCCTAATAATTTAATTCCTTCCTCCGGTTTTGCGGTTTAGATGGAAGATATTTGCTACCGAGTCAGGCTAAAGAGAAATGGAGCAGATGTCCTGCAACGTTTATACAGGTTTGAAATAATCTATTAAACAATCCGAAAAGAGGGGCAGGGAATAATTAGAAAGTGCCAGTTTTCACCCTACGAGCACAGAAAAGGGATTAAGGCATCTTTGTTAGAGAGTCCAACACACAGTGACCATATACTTTCTGGAGGCTGGAAAACCAGATCTCGAGGATGCTAGAAATCTGTGTTTCAGAGTCAAAGCTTCCTTTCAGGAGACATTTATATAAAACTCAATTAAACCAGCAAAGTAACGGTTCCTATCTTACTGAGGGCACGTAAGGAATAAATTCCCTGAGCTCAGCATCACGTTTTCATCTTTCAGTAGAGGCTGATGAATGAGGAACAGCATTAATGTGTGCATATATCCATATATATATGTATATGTATATACATATACATACGCACGCGGATGTATATCCATACATACATTTAAAAAACAACTCCAAACAGGTTCCAGGCCAGGTGTTGGAAGGAAGCCTGAAATTTGCTCATCTATCCTGAAGGGAAATGTTAGCCTGCTACACGCTGCTACGATTTGCGACCAGAACGCCGTTCTTACATTTCTTTTGCATTAATCCCTGACCCTGGTATCTCAGCAGCATAATCCCCATTTAGCATTAGTAGCAACGGCTTCTACTGCGGGGAACTATTTTTCGATAAGTAAGCAGCGATTCAGGCATAGCTTTTGAACAACATATTCCCAGCTCAGCAAGAAACCCACACTCCTGAATGAACCCCAGCACATTACTGCCAGAAAGTTCATTAACCTTGCTAGATTCGGGGGTTAACAGGATAGCTGAAGAAAGGAGCAGAGTGAATAGCTCTGATGCAAAACAAATTAAAATGAATGTCATCATTCCTTTTGATATTCATTAGTTGATTCAGGGGAAGAACGGTCTTCTTAAATTTGCAAGCATTTATCTACAAAAAACAGGTGTACATCTGCTGCTCAAGTGCTTCTTAGCGCCGAAGAGAAGAATAACGCGCAGAGACTCACCAGTTCCACCCAGGGAGTAGCTGGGAGAGGGAGAAAAGACCTGAGCGGCAAAATCCTCAAACGTCATCACTTCTTTGTGGTTCTGGATTATTGCTTCGAGGTACAGAGCTCTTTCCTCGTAACTGCAAGGCCCAGGTTAAGGAAATGTGAGCGCGGGATGAAATGCTGTTACACCAACACCCAGGAACGCCGGTGCTTAACACCCCCAGCAGCACCGGCCAGGCTGTACGTGGAAAAGAGGGGACCAAAATTGCCTGCTTAGTAGGTCTGAAGGTGAGCAACGAGGAGTTAACACGCTTCAGGGCTTGAAATTAAGGGTAATACCTTTTACCTTCATGAATGAAAAGCCCTGACTCTGTGGATCTGACAGACCCAGGGCAGAAACAAGCACACATATCCACCCCCCCCACCAGACTGCAGGTTTTTTAAACCAAAACCCAACTCTCCCAGAGAAGCTGTGGCATAAGAGAAAGTTCCTGGGACACAATATTCCTATCACAGTCACCCTGTGAGCCTAGAAAAAGGATGAGCTAGGAGAAACAAGCTACAGGACAGAGGAGCAAACTCCCCACGGTATTAATTTGACCACTGTGTTTCTTAAAAGGAATTAACCGGAATAAACACAATTCCTGAAAGCGTGAAGTTTATGTTTAAGGCAGGTGCTGGAAGGGGTAATCTTATGTATCCTCAGTAAATGATGCCCATTGGAAAAATTCCCCCCGCAACTCGCATGCATTATAGTCTGCATAAAGCAGACAACAAAGCAATCTAAAATCAAGACTATTGCCTTTTAATTAAAACTCGGCAACCTGGAACACACAGCATTCAAATGTGTAATCAAAAACCAGTCACCAATAAAACTTACAAGCGTAACAAGCTGAAGCAACTTTCCAGCTGTCTTAATAGGACCCCTGCTTGCGGCAGCTTTTCACGGCGGAGAAAGCAAATCTTTCCCTTTTGTCTGCAGCTTCTGTTTTCTCAGAAGGTGAATCATACACTTCCAATAACGGGATAACGCCTGAAACAAATCTACAATGGTCCCAAGAACCTCACGTATGACTTTATGAATTAAAGCTCGCAGGAGCCAGTCTGACATCTCATTCCCCGGCTTCCTCGTTTAAAACAAAAGTTTCCAGATCCTCATTGTGTTTCTGGTCCCGGGAAACGGCATTCTAACTCTGCCAGACTCTTAGGAGAGAGCAAAGGCCAAATTTAAAGTTAGAAATTAGGAGCAGGGAGAATAACACCAGTGACAACGTAGCGCAGGTGAGATTATTTAAAATTGAAAAGCGTCACTAATTAATATCGAAGGGCCATTTGTGACTTTCATTGCTGCAACAAAAACACTCTGAAACGGTATTTTTAAAAAATGTCAAAGTAAAGCAGTACTTAAAAATAGGCCATGATGGTCTAGGGTGCTACCTTACGGGGAATTAAGCAAAGCGCATCTTAATTGTATCCAAGTTCCTATAGGCACGGTGGTAAGGAAAAAAAACCAAAAGAAAAAAAAATAAAAGGAATTTTGCTTTTAATGCTAGCAGAGGATGAGTGATGTATGATAAATCTTCTTATAAACTTCCCGTGGAAGCCTGAAGAAAGGAAATCAATACATGGCATTGCAGAGTTTGCACCTGCTGACAGCGTTATTTGCTTAGTTTTCCTCTCTCTTTTCCCTAAGCCTGGGAGAAGGCATTCCTGATAGCGCAAGCATTAGCCTGCCTGCCTGCCTGCCTTTGGGGCTGCCTCCCTATTATGGGCTGAACTCCTGATGACTCTTGCTAATGAATAGGCTGCCAAACTTCCTAGGAGAGGAGGCACACGCCTGGGCCCTATTCTAAAGGGACTGACGGATGCCATTCACTTCTCATTATGAAGATGCTTAATTCTGCGGCGCGCTCGGCTGTTGCCAGGGCTGTGGGGGGGGAATGGCGCGGCCCGGGTGAACGCCGGCCTGGGGAACAGCGGGATGTGGGGGCTAGCGGGGCCGTCTGGCCAACAGCCCCTCCGACACGGAGCTGGCACGTGCTGGCGCAGCGGGAACAGGCCCAGGCGTGACAAATTACTGAAAGGCCTGGGCTAAACTTGGCGGCTGGCGACCACCTGAGCCTGCCGACCGGCCATCAGCCCTCGATTCATCGCCCAAGCCCTTTTAGGCTGCCGGGCTGCTTGTGGGCCCGCTATAACAAGGCAGGGAGACTATAAAGGCTTTTCATGCTCCGCCTAATAATATCCCGCTGTTTAATGAAAGACCTCGCGCATCTAAGACACAAGCGGGACAAGGGGCGGAACAACTGCTAACACACCACAAGTTTGTACCAATTTCACTAAATATTGCAAGGGGTTTTGACTAGGTTAGCTTCACATCTGATAAAAATCCGTGCTTAGGAGATGGAAGATGTCCCTAACTGCACAAAAAGACTGGAAAAAACAAACAAAACACTCGGCCAAACAGCTGGGCAGCTACGGGAGAGGCATCTGAAAAATAACATCCTGAGCTGAGCTTAAGCCAAGGTGCAGAGAGCTGTGCAGATCCATCAGCAGCTTTAGGGGTGAATGAGGAAGATCCCCATTCCGTGTCGCTCCTGCAGGTTAAAAAGCTGGAAGCAGGAGGTGCAGATAGCACAGACTCAGCGAGGAAGACCACGGCATTAAGTGTCTGCACTTCACCGTCACCCTCCCCGGCTCGGCACGCTCCTGTGCCTCTCCCAGGCAGAGAGAGAGATGCTCGGACTCATTTTCGGGTACAGCCTAATCTAAAAAGCATGAAGTCACCTGCAGGAAAATTGGAAAATTAAACTGAACTATCTGCTCCTCTATTTTAATACATCCACGTATTAGGGAAAATAGTTCGGATTCATTGCACAAAAAAAAAGAAAGAAAAAAAAAAGCTCAAATAAAGTTTTACCAAAGTTTAGGAATTCTAATAGAGGCATTAGGAAGATAACAAACAAGCTCTAAAGGACCCTCTGAAAAACACCTCCAGCCTGCAAATATAGGTCAAGAAAGCAGCACGACACCACGAATACCATCCGATCCCTCATACAAAATCTTTGTTCATTCCAGTTGCACTTCCCATGTGCAAACCCACTGTTTTCCTGCTTAATTGTGTTTCTGTCAGAATATTCTGTAGGCATCACTGCGTCAGGCATCTGGCAGATAACCTGGAGTCCCGAGTTAGGTATTTTGGGGATCCGAGAGAACAACACACCCAAAGAATAACAATATGAGAGGGAGAGGGAGGGAGGGAGGAGGGGGGCGGAGGAGAAGACTCAGCTTTTCAAGGCCGTTTGTACAGGAGCGGTCTCGGACGGTCATTTTGAATTGCAGCCTCAAGAAGTTGTATCACCACGTGTTTGTCACCAGGTAAGAACGCTTTCATCCAGGTCATCACCAGTGCAACACCTGATCTGTCAAAACTGCAGCTCTCGGAAACGTGCTGTGCCCTCATCCATAAGAACCAGCAACGCTCACTTACATTTTACTCACACATTAGAACATTAAACTGAATCTTTTCGATGTGGAATTTGCGTCGTCTCCCTCCTACGAGCTTTCAGCCCAGCGTAGCTGACACAAATAGATTCCCCCGAATGCTCAGCCTCCTTGCATTATTTAGATCGAGCCAACACACGCAGACTGCTGCCCAAATGACCGCTTTTATCAAAAAAAACGCAACACATGCATCAACAACCTCCCGTTCCCGGCTCATTGCTATGCTCCGGGTCGAGCGGGGCCGGGAGAAAGCTTGATGTGCCTGAGTGGCTTTTCTACAGAAGCCTCAAGGCTAGATTGCTGAAGTGAAGCATGCAAATCATTTTCTGAAGACGGCCCTGGCTGCGGAGAGGATGGGTTATGGTCTTGAACCCTACCCCGGTGAAGAAGCTGGACAGCTGGCTTTCCTGATTAACTAAGCCCCCATTTATCTGGAGGTTTTGGGCGTCCCCGGAGATCTCTAGATAAATGGAGTTATACCAGACATTCAAAGGGACCGATCAAAAGCAGCCTCTCTTTTAATATGTATGGCAATTTGACCCACCTCTTCAACAACTGCATTATTTTACATTTCACTCCCACCAAGGGCAAAACTCCAAAGCAAAATGTCTTCAGCCTGCACAAACATTTTTATTTATTTCATGTATTAAATGATGTAGGGAGCCACGACAAGGTGGGAATTATTGACTGAGAATATATATAACTGTGGGAGAGCAGGAATTTAGCTCCGATTTGAATACAGCAATCAAATCTCAGTATTTGAATATTATGAGCTTTTATAGCTTCTTTACCAGTTTATCAATTATTTTAGTAGTTTGACCACGCAATGTAAGCTCTTTGAAAAAAACATTAAAGTGCAAAGATTGACTATTTGCAATAAACCGTGCCATCTTATGGAAAGCAGCAGGAGGATCTGTGAAGTTCTGGGGTGAAAGCACGTGCCACACCTCCTTCCAGATGGAAAAACCTAAAGAAGACAAAAGGTAGAATTTTTTTCCAATTCACCAGAGAGGCAGGTACCAGCCAGCACACGGCTCTGCCCCACACCCATCACTTCCACACTTATTCTCTACAAGGCAGAGCCAGCTTCAGGCACACAATTTAAAACATAAAGACTTGGAAAAGCCTTCAAAGCCCTCATCATCCACGGTCTGCAGGTGAACTGAGCCATCCCGGGGCCAAGATCCGTCCAGCACTTCCCTCTCTGCACAAACCCACAACGTTAAACCATAAATAACGACCTATTTAGAAAAGGGGGGGAATTTAGAAGAGGATTGTTCAAACAGAGCCTGAATATTTAGAACTTTTGCTTATTAACCTTAGCTCTGTGCTGACCTCAAGCAAAAAAAATCAGCTACCTGTGACCGCTGATGGCAATGGACAGCGATTCCTTCCCCGCACCATTTTTAGAAAATAAAAACATTTTGGCAACATATATATCCTCTCACCAACAGACGGAAACAACTGTGTATTCTGTTGACAGGGCACTCTTTTCACACTAATAGAAGACAAAATTATTTGTAGCTTTGTGAACAGGCGAGGAGAGAATTGACTGGCTCCTCTCCACGGCCGGTTGGTTGTAGCGTGCCGATGCCAAGGGGCTGCAGTCCCGGGACTGGAACCCAACTGCTCAGATCCATGGAGAACACACACTGAAACGACTGTTCCTCCGGCTCCTGAGGGACTGCCAAGGAAGTTAATGCGGACTATTGGCATGATCCTACTGCAATTCCCATCTGTGATGCGAATCCCACCCTGAGAAGGGCTTTCGGGGCATCTGGCCAGTGGAGAAGCTGAAAGTATAGAGGTAGACAGCTCTTTCCAGCCCATCAGACATCAAGGCTGTCTGCATGTCCACGTGCCAATTCCTGCTTTCACATCCAACGAGAGAGACTTGAAGAGTAAATCTTTGAACTTACTGTTCAATGCAAGAAAGCACGTTTCCCAAATCTCTGCTAGAGTTTTCCAGCCTCACCGGGTGATCACACAGGCAGTGTGTGGATAAGAGAAGGAAAAGCTATTTTGCTAATAGCTGATTCCTTGGGCAAGCCTGACAGACCCTAAGGCAGAGGAATAAACATCTGATTTGCTGATTGCCCTTTCAAGATTTCAGTACCAAGAAGCTACAGATAAGTCGTATCTGACCATTACACTATTTCAGCATCCTCCTAATTTGTATCGTAGATGGTTCCACAAAAAGGGTTTGCTCCTGACACCACGATAGCAGTTTTGAAAACAAACAAGAACATAAATGTTTGGGACTTACCAAAGTAGAATAAAGAAGGGACCATAAAATTGAGGTTAACACAAATGTATCAGTAGATGACCTTTATGCACCAAATTGTCCTCCTTAAACTCTAAACAGGGCAAAATTACCGTGCTTTTCAAATGTTGTGGTAGGTAAATTCAGTGTGAAACTCAATATGCTTGATTGAGCTTGGCCATCATTTATGGTCTAGTGACTGGCACTACTGCATAAATCGAACTGAAAACTTTTGGGGGAATTTCAGTAACATATATCCTTCACTGAACAGCTGCAATTAAACTATACCTGTCAACAACTGCAGATTAATGTGATTTTTTTTTAAACCTGGAATTATAACTACGCAGGTCTTAAATTGGTCCATGCAGCACGGAAGGCATGCTGCAGTAGATGAGGCTGACTCCATCCAACTCAGACCGAGGGTCCTGTGGGAGAGGGGAGTGGGACTGGCTCCCTCTCCCTGTGGTCAGCCCCCGGGAAGGCCATCTGTCTGCGGGGGAGGCAGGGCTCCACACTCTCCCTCGGCAAAGCAGAGCTGGCTACTGCCAGGGCTGCTGTTCCTCCTCCTTATCCAGAGCGGGCAGATGATCCTCCGCTGCCAAAACCAAGAGCTCATCCTCTCCGCAGCCTGATTTTCCTCTGCTCTGCCACCCCCCCAGCACAGAACTGCACAGCCAGCCAGCCCTCCTTCCATTCTGCACTGGGAGGGGGGGGACACTCCGGGGGGGGATTTCCAGTCACTGGGGATGGCTGGATCCCAGAACGCCCCCATGTACCACAGACACGACTCTGACAAACTGAACAGGTACGGAGAGGGTTCCAAATGGATTTCTCCGCCGTGGAGCCTTGGCGCCGTGTGGGGAGCTCTGCCACCTCCCTCCCTTCCTTCGCAGAGGATTACAAAAGAATCCCAAGTCCTGACGGAGGGAAATGGGGCTTCAGATCCCGCCATAACACAGAATTAAAAAATAACCTCTAATTGCTTCAAGCAAACACGTCGGACTGCTACGGCATTTTCCCACATGGGCTGTGCAATCCATTTGTTTCCCCGCAGACGGTTGCCATTAATTGCTTTAAAGGGGAAAGTGAAACAAACCACCACCACCACCACATTTCACATGGTTTCACACCATCTCCATGGAAATCAAGGAACCTAACAGCAAAAATCATACCGAAGGTGCCCCGAGGCAAACACCTCCGGCTTACGCTCTTCCGTGGGGAGCCCCGCTCTGGCGATGGCTCTCGGCTTCCACTGCCGTTAGGTAGCACGGTGCCCAAGGTGTGCTGAGAACACCAGCCTGGCAGAAGCACTCCCCTGCCACACTGGGATATCAGGAATACGTGGCACATTAGTCATGCCGAGTGCTTCAGGGAAGAATTTCACATTTATTATGAATAAGGCAGAAAACAAGCTTTCGTCTTAATTTACTCCTCCTCCTCCTCCTTGTGGGAAGCCCCCGGGAGCAGATAGATCGTACCATTACAGCCCGATCACTCTGTAGGAGGAGTGTGATGGAACAACGCCTTACTTTCCCGATAGAATACAATTCTGGACTTTAACAACACTCGTGTTTATCCCTATTGGAAGTTTGGGGTTTTTTTTAGTCTAACGTAGAGTACCTGTGATGATCTCCTATTGGGTATTCCTGTTTGTACAGATACCTGCTCTGTTGGGAAAAAACCCCCAAAAAAGTTAAAATCACAGAATGGTTAGAGTTGGAAGGGACCTTAGAGATTATGGAGTTCCAACCCCCCTGCCATGGGCAGGGACACCTCCACTAGAGCAGGTTGCTCAAAGCCCCATCCAGCCTGGC
>JAOXNH010000023.1:6436149-6458872 GCA_028566575.1 Bartramia longicauda | reverse complement strand
AATAAAAAGAAAAAAAAATGAAGAGAAAAAAATGAAGAAAAAAAAAATGAAGAAAAAAAATGAAGAAAAGAAAAAGGGGAAAAAAAGAAGAAAAAAAAGAAGAAAAAGAAGAAAAAGAAGAAAAAAGAAAAGAAAAAGAAGAAGAAAAAAAAAAAGAAGAAGAAGGGAAAAAAAAAAGAAGAAGAAGAAAAAGAAAACTAAAGTGACAATTTTCCTTCTCTCTCGCTCCTGGCTGGCTCGCTGGGGATGGAGGGAGGGGAAACCTGGTGCCCTTCGCAACTGGGACGAGGGTCCGGGACTCCGGCGGAGCCTCCTCGGGCTGGAAAGACGGCTCCTGCGCCTGCTTGGCCCTGTCTCCCGCGGGGAAGCAGCCGAGGATGCTCCGCCGGTGCGCAGGCAGTTTACCGGCGCCGTTCCTCAGCCGCGAAACCGAGCAGCTCCCCCGGCCTCGGATGGTTGGGATCAGGGCTTACCCGGCTGAGAGGAGAGGGGAAGGAGGAAGAAGAAAATGGGATGGGGGGAGACGATGAGGGGGAGTGTGTGGAATTAAATAAAAAAAAAAGAGGAAAAAGAACAAAAAAAAACCCAGCCCGAGCGCAGAGGCTGAGCCCGGGGCACGGCGGATTTGGGGGTGCTGTGAGCCGGTACCGATCGTCCCCTTGCTCGGGGCGTTGGACGGAACCGGCAGGCGCTGCCCCGTCACACCGGACAAGCCCTGGGTGTTTTTGGTTTTGGTTTTGTTTTAAAAAGCACCTTTACCGTCCTAAAATGGCAGGGGAGGGCGAGGGGGGGCACACAGCTGTACCCAAACCCGTCGCTGCCCCTGCCCCAAACCCGCCGTAACTTCACCGGCACCGGGCTTCGTCCCCGCTTCACCCCGGCTGAGCCCCCCAGCTCGGCCTCGACTCACCCCCCCAGCCTTCCCCCAATTTTTTCTTTTTAGGGGGGGTGCCCCAGGTGTTAACCCTTTCCCCCGACCTCCCTGAGCCGCCGGCGCAGCCCCGAGGGCTGAACGCGAAGTTTCCGCACTCTCCGCGCCCCCCTCCGCTCAAACTCCCCCCCCCCCCAAGCCCAGCCGCATCCTGGCGCGGTGCCGGGGTCGCATCCTGCCTTTGTCGGGGACCCCCTCTGGAGCCAGCGGTCCCAAGAAATCCAGGCAGGACAAGGCGTCTCGGGGCGCCGCAGACAGACGCGCAGCTGTCCGGGACACTTAGGAAGTCACCAGCTGACGGAAGGGGTGGGCTCCTGGCTCGGCCACACATGGGTTCAGAGATGTGCTCTGCATTTAATGCGCCGGGCATCGCCTGGGCTTGCTCTCCTAAAGAGCCCCTTTGATTTGGGAGGGCACGCTGGTGCCGGGGAATGCTTTGTGCCTTCTTTGGGGATTGCTAGACAGAGCCAAAAAAGGCTGGTGTTTGCCCTTCTGAAGGGAGATCTCCCCTCCAAGCACAAGCACATCTCATCTTTCCCGGTTATTTTTACTTTCAAGTGCTCCCCTCCAAGCTCGTATCCTTTCATTTATTATTGCTTTCCCCAATTAAAACCTTTTGGATTATTCCCCTGCAAGCTGAGGGCTTCTTGCAGCTGTGAACAAGTGTACAAACTCCATTTCTACAGCAGGACTGACCCATTACACTCATTTTTAAGAGATTTTTTTTTTTTTAGTGTTACTTGGGGAAAATAGCTAAGCAGAAATGTTTTAGGAATAAGAGCTGTATGGGCTTTGTTTCTCGGCCACACTCTGGGTTTGTAGTGTTGAAGAGAAAACCAGAGTGGGTTCAGAAAAGCAGGTACATTACTGCTCCGAGGGGATGTGCGGAAGGGCAGGTGGGAACAGCTCCGGAAGGCAGCGGGGTGGGAGAGGGAGCTGCCGTGGGGGGCTGTAACCCTACAGGTACTAAGAGCATAAGCCAGTGAGGCTGTTTGACAGCAAGAGCCAGGGCAAAAGTCTCCTCTGGTTCCCATGGCTGCCCCCTCCTGCTTCCTCGTGCTGCGGTGACAGGATGGGTGGTGACTGTTCCGGAGATGTGGAAGCAGGAGATGATGCGCCGGAAGCACCCACTGCACCTCTGTCCTTCCCAGGATTGGGTCCGGGGATGTGCCTGGTGTGTGCCCCTAGGTGGGCTCGGGGCTGCTTGTGGGAGCTGGGGGGAGGATGGAGGCTTCCAGGAGCATCCAGTCCCTCCAGATGAGGGGCTGGTGGAGGTCGCTTGGTCTTTTTGTTCACCCTTGGCTACTGTCTTATTTTGAGAAATAGGGTTTGGTTTGAGTCTGTGTTTCCACTTTCCATTTTGTCTTATTTTTTTTTAATTTTAAAATGAAGGTTGCCAAAGTGAAAACGAAAGGCTCGCTTTTTCTTGGAATGAGTAATTCCTCTCCCTGGTGAAAAAAAAAAACACCCAAACCTCCATGTCTACTGTTTGTAATGCAGGAAGACAGAGATTATGTGCATCTGCAGCCCCATTTTAAATATGCTCCGAAGGCGTATTGTACACACATTGTCACTGAAGAGGATAAACCTAAGGAAACAATCTTCATCTAAGAAGTTAGCATCAACTGCTAAAGCGCCGGCGAAAAAAATTCCCCATGTGTGGCTTGAATCCTAAGCGCTAGTCAAGAGGCATGTGAGCCAAAACCACTGCTCAAAGAAGGGCTCTAATCAGAACAGCTAACAAGAGAAATTTTTTCTTTTGCATGCGTGGCGAAGATAAATGGAGTTTGTTTTGCAGCCTATTCTCTTTTAGGTTTCCTGTGTCATAACAGAATGAATTTGTTGTTCATTGATACCTTAATATATAGGTTGTTGGGGATTGGATTTCTTTTTTTTTTATTTTCCCGAGGAGGAAAACAATGTCCCCTTCACTTTTTGCATGAATGAATTCATTTATTCTCCCTAACCTCCGGAAGTCATTTATTTTGCCCCGCGACAGCTGCAGGGTCTGTTTGTGTAGGAGAGTTGCAGGCGCTTGGCAAGACCCCGGCCCTTCCTCGCTCCCCGTGCCCAGCATCGGCGGGATGGGCCAGCTGCTCCTGAACGGCCCATTTTGGAAGGGTCCTGTAAGAAAACTGCACTTTGCCTCTCAGAAATGACTCTGCTCTACTTGGGGTGAAGCAGCACCAACCGCCAGCCCTGGCACGGTTCTGCCCTCCTCTCCCCAGGGATGCTCCCAGCCCCCTATTTCAGTTCCTCCCTCTGGACCGTGGATCACCGAGGAGTTCTAATTGACAGCAATTTAATTGATATACATGCTTTTGCAGATTTTGTTTTACATTGTCACTTAGCAGTAACTAAGGTCCATGTGACGGGTAACTGGGATATTTTTCCTTTATTATAGAAGGAAGGAAATTACTCGCCAGGGAGAATGCGGCGTTGGTCCATTGTAGCCCATGGCCGAGTTCAGTGGGGCCAGAAACTCATCCTGTGGGTCTAGGTGTTTAAATGTTCAAAATAAACAAAATCCCTTGCTTCCCCCAAAACCTTTCCAAACACCCCGAAGCGATTTCCTAAGAGAAATTCCATATTTCTGCAGGCTGGTGTGATGCCGTGCCCTGGGAGTTATCTTCCACAAACTTGCAAACAGCTGTGGGATTTGATGTAGAAATGAGAGAAGGACAAACTCGTGTTATTACCATTGTCCCAGATGCAGCAAGGCATCTTCTGGTCTCTTTAGACATGTTAAAAGTATCTCTCGGCATCTTCTGTGACGTCGGTTTGTGAAGGTAAGAAATGCTAAAATAGTCTTATTAAAGCGTGGAAAAGAAGAAGGAACCCCTCAGTAGATGTGAGAGACTTCAGGCTGTGGGTCCATGGCCAGCAGAGCAGGAAATACCTGAGGAACTGGAGATGGCTCTTCCATCTGGGTGTTGTGCCTCAAGCACATCTTTAACTTTCCCCCAAAATTGCTGAGAAAGTCGAGCGCGTGCTAAGCGTCGAGCTGGACTGAGGCTTAATTCCTCCCAAAGTAAAGGACCATGGATCACCCACAGTCCAAGCAAAACCTCCCTCCTTCCCATCATGCCTTCTCCCCTGGAAAAAAAAAAACAGGGAGAAAACCCCCACTGCAGAGATTTGGGAGTTGTGTTGCCAAATTTGGTGTAAATTCCTCTGTTGCTGCTCTTTCCCCCCAACCTGTGCCCTGGTCGGGGTGCACCACCGCATCCCTACCCCGGCTCCTGCTGCCTTTGGGGACCGGAGGAAGGATGCTCTCCTCCGCGGGCGGATCAGCCCCCATCCCATCGCAGTTCGGGGGCTGCATCCATCACCCTCCGCCTCTCGGGCTGAGGAGCGGGCGCTGGTGCTGGGGTCTCCGTGGCTGGGAAGGCTGGAGGAGCTCGGTGGGCTCGGCACGCGGCTTTTTTTTCATCCTCCGTATCCAGGTTGTAAAGGCGGCAGCACTTACCGGCCCTGCTTAATCAGAAATAATGCCTGGCTTAATAGAACTTCTCCATTAAAAGGTTTTGGAAATAATCTATGAAATGAATGGTTCTCCCGGTGAGTTTCAAACAGCCGGGGAGGGAGGGGAGCCCCGGGCTCACCCCCAGACCTCGGCAGCGCCGCACGCGCGCTCGCCCGCCGCCTAAAACTGAAGCCGGGAATTGGTTTTGATTTTCATTTAAAATTCCAATGTCTGATGTTCTTAAATTGAACAAATGATATTTTAAAAAAAATATATCAGGCTCCCACATCTGCAGATTATGATTTGCATTTTGAAATTGGCTGCTTGAATTGAACAAGGATGAATACTGTCACTCTTCTTTTATTCGCTCAGTTTATTTAATGAAATGCTAGAGGTCAACCCTTTGTCCTTAAATTAGTTCCTATAAAAATCTTTTTGTACTTTTCTGCTTGTTATGATGTCTTCTGAGCGGAAGAGAAGGTTGCCATTAATTATGCCTTTGTTGAATATGGATATCTATTCATAGTTAGTTAAACAGTTTCAAACAAAATTAGCATTGAGCAACTCGAAGGCCAGCTTTAGGTTGGTTATCAAGAATTTTTTGCTAAGAGAATGCTCTTCTGCGAGTGTGCATTATCTAATATATTCAGCTTTCAGTTGCTAATTTTTTTTTCCAGATGAAGATGGGCTTAATTGAGGTTGTGCTTTTAAGTTTGTAGAGCTCTTCAGCATCTCATACAAAAGCATCTAGAGGCTTTTCATTTGTCTTGAGTATGTTTTAGATGTACAAATATTATTTACTTTAAACTCTAAATCAAAAGGCGCACTGTAACTGTTTAAAATAAAACATTATTCTCTGCTGAAATATATATAAATTCAAAGTGAGACTTTTTTCATTATCACTTCATAATTTATTTGAAAGAGCCGCTATTAACAAATTTTTAGGATAATATTGAAATAGCAGTTTAGTAGCTGGTCTCAAACAGGCATTTAGTAATGTAATTTACTTGTCAAAGATAGAGGATGTATATTAACGTTAAGATATAGCTCCAGTTTCATGTCTAACTCTTAGCTAAGTGCCGTTTTAAATAGAGCTTTAAAGATTAATCTGCATTAGTTTTTAGAAAGGTCTCAATACGACGATAAAGCTAAATTTTTCAATAATAGCCGCGTTGGGTGGCCGCCTCTTTTGTCACGGGGTTCAGTTTATTTTACTTTATTTTCCAGTCTCGGCCGGTGGTGCCACATGCAGTGTCCAGGGCAGAGGTGGCTTTTGGGGGGTGACGGGAGGGGGGGTGGGCTGCAGGGTGGGTGCAGCCAACCCCATCCCGGGGAAGTCCCTGAGCCCTGGATGGCCCGCTCCAAGGGGGCACCCCACAACCCTGCCAGGATGGGCCACGCTGCCTGGATTGTGCCCCAAGGACCTGGCAAAAAACCCTCTGCTCTTAATTGCCCCCCCAAACATTAACAAACCCTAATAAAGCGGAGCACCCTGTGGCCGTGGCAGGGCACCCGAGCCCTGAGAGGGTGCTGGGGGTGGCTGGGGGTCAGGGGTACAGGGGAGGTTGCACCCACATTTTTAAGGGGCTGTACGGACTGGCTGGGCCACCGTTAGCCCTTGGCGTTGTCTGGCCCCAAGCCAGACAATAACGTGCCAGGAGTTTGGAAACAGGGAGGAGCAGGGAAAGGAGAGAGCAGAAAAAGCTAGGAGCGAAAGAAGCTAATTAGGAAAAGTAATAAGAAAATATAAACGTGGTAGTGGAAGATTAGTCCAAGTCATTGGAAATGCAAATGAACTCCATGCTTGCTCCCAACATCTTTTTTTCTAAGCTTGTATTTCAGAAAGGATTTTTCTCTCTCTCTTTTTTTTTTCCCTCCCCCTTTACCTCCTCCTCAGTGCAACAGCACTGCTTTCCCAGCAGCATTAAATATTCCTGAAGATGAGACTGTAACCTTGTAACGCTTTTAGGTATAATATACATATTTTTTTTTTCATTTTAAATGCTAGCTCATAATGACATTGTGAAGTAGGGATCCCAAGTCAGCCTTATTATCATGGTGTCTCCTTGAGCTGAACCTCTGAGAAATGTGAAGGGGAGACCTTTTGGAAGGAACAAATCCTTTAGCTGCCTATAATTATTTATTAAAATAGACTCCCGGGATAAAGGATGGGGAGGGGGAGGGAGGAGCAGCATTCCTTTCTCTCTACGTTCCCCCCCCCGTGCAGACACACGGATGTATACACATCCAGCCACCCAGTGAAGTGATTGCAGTGTCCGAGCCCTGTATTTTAGAAAAATAAAATAATGGATGCACAGAGAAAATAAAAAATAAAAAACAAAAACAAACATGATGAGATCAAACATCTGGTTTAGGAATGGAAAGGAAAATGCTGCGTCCTGACCACGGAGAGAGCATCCCCAGCAAGCGATACAGCTGCTGGGGATTTTCAGGGAAATGCCTGGCCCCAGGTTTGGGAGGAATGCTGTCCTGTACCTGTACTTAAGGCTCCGTGTGAAAAGGAAAATAAGGATGGGATCAACGTTTTGCCCACTGCGTGTGTGAGCGGGGAAAGAGAAACCAATCCTGCTTCGTTTGCTGGGTAAAGGGGGGGGAAAAAGCAACCAACAGTCCCAAAAAACCCAAACAAACAAACAAATGAAACAAATACAAAAACAAACCCCAAACAACAAAGCTGGCTGTCATTTTATTTCACGAATTGCCTTGCTTGCTGCAGATTTGTCTGACTTCATTAACCGGCACCTTAGCTTTGTGCTGTTGAGTATCCCAGAAGTAACGTAACCCTCTCTCTACGGCTCGAGAAATTTTATAAACTTAGCAGGCTATTAAAAAAAAAAATAAATAAAAAAAATCTTTGGGGTCAACTTTCCACTTGTGCCTTTAGCTCTTGAGCGAGTACTTTTATGGTTTCTTCTAATATATAGGATTTATCTGCAGCTCTGTGAAGAGCTTTTAAATTTAATCCAGCGTTGAAGTAGTAATTTGTTGCTGGCGCTTTTATAACAGGCTTTTCTTTTAACTTTCCCGGGATGCGGGCTCTTTGTGCGGGCTAATCTGTGATACACAATGCCAATCTGCTCGGGGTATCTCGGGTTTGGACCTCAGATGTCCTCAAAATAGGAGGAATGGAAGTTGGCGAGTGCGCTATGATCAGAATGGTAAGATGGGAATTGTCTGGCGGCGGCGCTGGGGGGTGTTGGAGGGGGGGGCTGCACCCATCGGCGGCTCCGGCGTGATTCCTCCGGCACGGGCGTCACATTCCTAACTGGGTGGGGATCTGAGCTTTTTTTCACATGTTTTTACGTACGCTGGCGCTGGACGTAATTTATAGGAGCTCCTGCAGCTTTTCTGGCAAGTCCATAATTTTTTTCAGTCCAATTTTTTTAATCAATTTGAAAATTCCTCTTCCATTTGTAGTAACACGTTTGATTGGGTTTTTTTCCTGGAGGAGGCAGTGGTAAAGGCTTTCCACGTATATATATATTATTTTTTTTTCCAGAGAGGAGAAAAAATCATCATAATGGAAAAGAATCCTTTACCAATGGTTTATTTTATTTGAAGTATACACAATTTAAATTATTTTTAAAGGTAGAATTTCACCATTCTGCCTTACAGATGCACACATTTCTCTTTTTTTTATGTAAAAAATAATATTTTCAATCCCAGTTGATCAATGAATGATCCCAGTTGATCAATGATTTATTCCAGGTACAAAACCATATTGGGGACATGTTTGGACCTAGTATGAGCATTTGAAATAATGCACAACAAATATGAAATAGCCTCTCATAAATAAAGATACCGAAGCCACAATATTAAAAATGGGAGCAGCTCTGCCTGCCTCCCTTTTATCAGGAACATTTCTAAACCAGACTGATATTACAGGAGACTTTTTGGCAGCTATGGCTCAGGCAAGAAATGTTGATGCATTTACATGAATTATATCTGTATTTTATATTTTTAAGTCTGGGGAGGGGAAATGCTACCTTTTATACATTGCATAAATTTGTTCCCGTGGCACAACATGCATCAAATTTTTGCTTCTCTTGCAGTAGGGTTAAAAATACACATTTGGGAGCTCCGTGCACCCAAATCTGGTCCCGGTCCCTACCCAACAGGGATAATTACCCTACGCCGTCGTCACCAGGTCCTTCTGCCTTTTTTCCTGCCAGCTACCGTCGCACAGGAGTTAATTAATTGCAGCCCAAACCGTACGTTTCCGAAAGGACGAACGGCAGCCCAGACATATTTTTGAGCCATAAAGCGGGGGAACTCGCAGGTAGGGCAGCACGTGTTTGTAGAGGTTTATAGGGATGATTTAGTGAATATGAGAACATATTTCGTGCTCCATTGTTTAGACTCAAGAAGGCATAAAATCTTTAACATCTATTTATCATCTGGCTATTTTAATGTAAACATTTGTCTATTTGGATGAAGTGTTTTCATTATTAAGCTAATTTCCACATGTTTCAGATAGACTGATGAGTTGGAAGCAGAGCACTTGCTGATGAGAAACGAAATTCAGCCTCGGCTCAGCCTGCTGTCAGATACATCTTCATTAGTTTTTGTCATTCACCGATGGCAAATGCTCTATAAATGAGATGACGATCAGGTCCGCCTTGATAACTTGCCTTATCTCATTAGTTTTCACATCAAAGTTAATCAGCAATGTGAATTGTAATTGCTGGAAGAGACAATGCAATAGATCACTCGGCCTTTTTTTTTTCCTGTATGGCATCTTGAAACATCAGCAGGCTGGTGTGAGTAGATAGGCTCAGAAAGAAAATGATGTGGAAAGCATAATAAGCAAGCTGCTCAGAATTAATGAGCTTACCCAATAAGAAAAGAATAACCAATCAATGCGAGTTGGGCAAATATAATTTAGGAATAATTGCTTGATTGGTTGTCTATAGTAGACTGATTTGACCACACACAAGGATTAAGAATTAAGATGTCAAGGCAAAAAATAATTTGGCAACTGAGGGCATGTAATTTTTTGTTTCCTTCCCTTTACGACCGAAAGCGATTGCTGTTTGATATGTTATTCCCTGAGAATGAAAACATTAGATAGACACACACTGCTGGGTTTGGTGGTGGTTTGTTGTTTTGGGTTTTTTTTCTCCTTTATGCTTCTTTTATAACACAAGCTCTTTCAAACCTCACTGGGGCTATTTCAGTACGGGACGTTAAAAATGAATAGAGTTTAAAAAAAACCAAAATAATAAACCCACAAAGGTCTTCGTTCGTTAAGCGTGGAGCTGAAAAGAGCCGCGAGTTGGAAGGTGCTGTACACAAAATGCTGCTTTCTGGCAAAACAACGTGCCCGAGTGTTTGCAAAGCCCAGGCATTGCTTGGTCCAAATCTGAAAGGCAATTCTTGCTGTACGCATGCTTTTAATATAATTTCCCCCCCCCAGCCATCGGCCAATTAGCAAAGAACCCTTATATTCTTCTATCTAAACTATGGGGAAGGTTCAGCCAGAAGGTAAATTTGCTTTGATCTACATTACACCTAATTGAGTCACCACCAATGTCTCTATCCCAACATCAAGAAATGTGAAAATGTTAGATTATTTCACTGGGGATTAAACCTAATTTTCGCGTGTTCTGCATTAACCTATTAGGCTGACTCATCTGCATTGCTAATACGGCTCAGGCAGCTGTCACCGCTAAAGAAAAACATGATCATGCAATCCTTGAATGAATGATTCCAGCTCTGATTAGTGTTAGTGAAGTTAGCTGAGCCCTGGTGATAAGGCAGGAAAATTCCCAGGTTGCCAATAGCTTTGAAAATTATCAGACTGTGGGCAAAAATGTACCTCGCTGCTCGCGGGCCTCCCTCCAAAGGCGACATTATTTAAGGCCGTCTTTTTCGGCCGCTCGCATAAACGCCTTCGCTTCTTTTAAGGGGCTGGTGCCAGGGGTACGTATTAAAATGCTAATGGCAAACAACCTGAGCGCGGCCCCGGCGTGGAAAGCGGAGGTTTTTTCCCTACCCGGCTCCATTAGCTTTTGGGTTTAAATGCCTTTTCCAGAGGGGAGTGGTAGCGGAGATGCCAGATCGGCTCCAGCCAGGAGAAGGGGCTTGCGGAAGCCGCCGCAACCCCTCCGGCCAACGGGGACCACCGCTCCGCGCCGGTGCCTCTGCCAGCCCCCGCTCTTTGTTCGCAGGGCGGCGGGCACTGCCGACATCTCAAGCCCTTCCTTATTTCTTTCTATATCTGTAATATTTAAATAGTAGGGGGAAAAAAAAAAAGGAAAAAAAAAAAAGGCAACAATGACACATCCCCTTGAGATGGGGGAAATTTAGGAATGAGTTCGCCTCCTAGCAATAGAGCCAGGAGCCAATTTAATCCGATTAGTGCCTGCCAACAATAGATGCTCCTAACCCATTGTGGACAGAAGCTTTCACTTTATTTGTTTCTATTAAGCCAAGAATCCAAGATATCGGAAAAGTGGAATTCTGCCCCGTCGGATCGCTCAGACCATCAACAAAAAAAACCAAATTGAGGAAAACAGTCTAATGTGTCAATATTTATCTTTTGGCCCTAATTGTCTGCGGAGAGGACTTGTTGAGTGCGCAAAGTTTGCAGCTCCGGTTTATCTGTGTGCTCTTGATTCCCCCCATTGTATGGATATAGTGGCAGCTCCTCACAATGTAATGATGTTTCAAAAGGGCAGTAACTGCGGAGGCATAATAGAGGCATTTTAATGGAAAAAAGACTTGCAGCCGTCGACCAAACTGCAATGCTTGATAGAAAATGTAAAAGGCCTTTAAACTGATATATATATATATATATATATATAAATTTGCAGTTTCTTTATGAATACACTTGCGTGCAGGTTTAGGCAGAGGCTGGTTGCTGTTGAATTTGATAGCAAGAAACTCATTTTCAAATACTTTGGAATGCCTTCTCCTCTCCCAGACCGAAGCCCGTTGTGGCATTGATATCATTTACCACCAGCAGCACAAATCAGCATCACTGGGGGCTCCCTTCCATACGTGCATGTCCGTGGCATCCCTTCGACGGGGAAACACCCTACCTGGTCCCGGTGCAGTACTGCTGGAGGGATGGCACCAAAGGATTTCCCTCCAGTCTGGCTGAAGCCACCCTTGGTCCCCAAGGACCCTCCAGAAAGCACTGACCTGATGACAATTTCCTCCCCTCCATGTCCCATCAAGGTCTGCTAGGTTTTTAATCAAGGTGGTACAGGAATTGGTTGGTTAGAGCTCAAATGTTCCCCCAAGGCTGCTGTGAAATGCTCCACACAAATCTGCTCCGGGCTGGCACAGGGGAATTTATTATTTTTATTTTTTTTCTTAAATTACTTGTAACATCATCAAAGTAGGAAGCTGCTGGGTTTGAACAGACCTGGTTCTGTTTGCTCTTTGTGGGCAGCAGCACACCCCCCATCACCGCTCTGCTCCTCTGAAACCCCCCCGTGGCTGCGGTGCCATCCAACATCCCCAGCCACTTCCCGAGAGCCGAGGGAGGCTGGCTGTCTGGGAATGGCACATCTTAAAAGTTTGAGCCCTGCAGGGATGGTCAGGCAGTGAAGGGCAGGATTCATGTCAGCTGTAGCCATCTAGGGTGGGTTTGCAGAACCTGGAGATGGAGACCGAGGTCTACAGAGGGTGACACGTCCCCTTCGGATGGGTGGGCTGTTGGCAAGCTCCTACCTCCCTCCGGCTTTTGAGGGGTGAGCCAGCTGCTCCTCCCCTCCTTTCAGCAGAAAGATATAACTCCGAGCCATGGGCTGGAAAGGGCTCCATCATCCCCATCTGGTGTGAGCACCCAACAGGAGCATCCATCAAGCCCTACTACCGTTTCACCACCCAGAGGTTTAGCACCCCTACATAGGTGACAGCCTCCCACTGCTGCCGGGTGGTGGGTTCTGATTCTTCCCAGCACAACCCCATGAAATCATCCCATTTCATCCTTCCCAACCCCGACACAACTGACCCGCCACGTGAAAAGCAACGACATCTGAGGATTTAAAGGAAAACACGGTTCTGTACCACAGTGATTCGCTCGTGGTGCTCACACAGCATGGCTGGAGCAGAGTTTTGTAGGGTTTTAAAGAAAAAGTAAATAAATTTGATTGTCCTATTAGATATGATTAAAAGCATTGTATAACCTCATTGTTCTAGCAGCTAACCAGCCAGAAATCTCCTTCAGGTGTCTTATTTATAATTGTCCCTTGTGAAATCTATTACCTCTCTCTCTTAAAGCCTGTTCTGGCAGGTGCTTCCACAGGTGGGAGGTTGCCCCCGCCGTCTCCAGGGCAGAGCTGCATTTTGGGATCCTCCCAGGGTATTTCCCAAGGGTTGGCATCGCTGGCTTTAAAGTGCAAACCCCAGAGCCCCTGGCTAGGAGAGAGCAATACCAACTGCAGAAGGAGGAATGCTGCAAAAGTGGCAGAATAAGGTATTTAGTAAAAAAAAAAAAGGGGAACAGGAGGAAGGGATCATGGGGCACCATGAGCCCTCCCTTGCCCCAAGGGGCCTCTCCAGGGACCCCCACCCCAGGCCAGGAGTACTGGCGGAGGCAGCTGGACCTCACCGTGCCCTTGGGCTCCCGGTACCAGGGATGTGCAGTGCAGATCCTTGAGTTTGGGATTTTACCCCAAAGTGCTGAGTTATTTGCTGTATGGAAAAGCACCCATCCTCTGAGAAGACCTGGCCCACCTGGCAAAGGTGCTAAATTGCAATTTGGGAGGGGTGTATTTTAACATCACGGGCTCCTTAAGCAGCTGCAGATTAGAATTGTGTCAAACAATTGTTGATTCTGCAGGTGGAGAGTGAATTTCCCTGCAGGATCCGGGGGCAGCTCTCCCCTGGGCAGATGGGTTAGCACGCTTCCTTCTCCTCCATGGATAGATGCTCCCCCTGCGTAGGGAAAAAGGATCGGGGTGAATTATTCCCCGTAGATATCCCAGAAAAAAAGCTCCAGAGGTAAGCACTCTCATCCTAAAATGGGATTTCCCCCCAGCCCCATGTTACGGTGATCAGCTCCGGGTGTCGACTGAGCGAACTTGGGAAAAGCTGCAGTTATTCCAGAGGACACTTCCACATGCAGAATATTCTGGAACAGGTATTTCACTTTAAATTCATGCCCCGTCTTATTCCAGAATATTTTCCCCATGTAGAGGAGCACTTAGCTGGGGTCTCTGCTTGCTGCCATACTGGTGATAAGATGGATTGGCTGATCTAATAGGTCTTTTCAGCCTCTGATTTTGAAAGCTAAGATTGGGAAATTAATTTCAGAGAGGTCGAAACGGAGCAAGGCTCTCCTGCTGCTGTGTGATGGATCCTATTTTTTTATTTTTTTTTTTAAATCTATCTATTGAAGAAAAGGTTAGTTATTCAGCAGAAATAAATAAACTGAGCAGAGGGAATACAAAAAGTGTATAGATCTGCTGACCCATTCGCAATCTTCAGTTAATGAAAATGCCGGGGAACGCGAGTGGTAAGAGCCTGCAGAGCTGGGAGGCACTGACCCCGCGGCTGCTGGAAGCTGAATGCTCCCAGCCCCGACACCCCCTGTCGTCCCCCCCCTCCTCCGACGGCAGCGCGCGTGCCTGCGGGGTTGCCCAAGGGGCTTAGGAACCCCCTGGGGCAGCAGGAGTCCTGCAGGCATCGGTGCCCGCTGCCACGGTGGCCCAGAGCGTGGGAGGTCTGCTTCCACCTCTATCCTCTGCTGGGTGGCTGGGAGGGGGTGGTTTCACTGGGGTTTTGAAGGGCGGTTTGCAGAAATGCCGAGCAAATTCCGATGGCTTCAATGGAAAACCCGGCTCGAGACAGGGGGGGTGTCAGAAACGGTCAGGGGAGTCGTTCTGGGTTCACTGGAGTCACGGAGAGGTTTTGGGAGTCATGCCGTGTTGGTGGAAAGCTGGTGGTGTTTTTCAGTGAGGGAAGAAAAAGGAAACACAAAAGAAAAGGAGGAAAAAAATCAAACCCAAAGGCTTCGCTTAGGTATCACCCTTCTTTTTATTTGTTTGCTTCCAATGTGCAAGCCAAACAGGAAAATGAAAAATAAATTCCTTCTTTTTTTTGTTTTTTTTTTTTTAAACCAGGAAATCGGGTTGAGAGAAAATTGGCCATTTTCCCCCAGAAAATGGAAGGGGGTGGGGGGGGAAGGAAATAACTTCTTAATTAAAAAAAAATTAGAAGTTATTTTTTTATTTGTTTGCTGTCTCTCTGCTTCTCTTCCGATGGATGAATATGTGATGTTGCTAATTTTTGGAAGCAGGGAGAAATTAATCATTTTAGGTGGCACTCATTGAACCCTAGTCCTGCCTTAACTGCGCGTTGTACGTTACGCCATGCCTGGAGGCAGAGCCCTGGGGCCACGCCAGGCAGGGATGCAGCTGTTCCCGGGCATCGGGATGCGGCTGCACATCCCTATGGGGCAGGAGGGTGTGGAAAAAGGTACCTGGGAAGCGGTGCAGGAAGCGAGGGGCTGTGGCAGGGTGGCAGCGGCGTGCGACATGCTGAGGCAGCTGAAGAAGTGAAATTGGGCCTTTCCAGAACTAGTGATGCCCCTTTCCCTTCTTTGTTAAGGGCAAAATATGCCATAAATGCTAACTAAACCCAAGGAATTCCGCTGATTGCTCTGGAGATGGAATCCTGTCCTGAATACCCAGCCACAGCAGCGTTAATTAACACGCTGATGTCATATTTAATTCACCCTCGAAGCTGTACGAGCCGATCTCACTTTAAAGTTCACTCTGTACAGACAAAACCATTAAACACATATATATTCAGGGTTGTATCCATATGGTAGCGTGTTTCACATCCATTATTGAAATTCCATTTCTCGGGCATTTTCCTGCTGGCTTTCTGCAATCGGGTTATACAGAAACAATACAGCAGTACATGAGTAAAATAAACAAATATCTCCAGTTGAGGATTACGTTAACAAGTCCAGTAATAAATGACAATTATTAGTCAATATATACAAATGGCTTAATTCTTTTCACACACCAGGCGACGCCGGAGATAAAGTATAACTTGGGAAATTGGTGGCATATTTCATTCTGAACAGAAGATGTGAAGAAAAATGTCAGAGCAAGCAAACACATCTGGCTCATTAACGTGATTATCTTTTCCCAGTAAAGAATCTCAAGCAGATTTGAATGGACACCCGAGCATCCCTATAAATCAGATTTAGCTCCCCACAGCAAGTGCTGGGGAAGCTGCCAGGCGTCAGTTAACCTGTCCTTCGCAATGTTTCTCTCGCTGCTAATTCCAAAAACGTTGGAGCCATTCACATCTTCATAGTCCCAAATACCTCCTGCTTCCCAAACCTGATACTGGAGTTAGGCATGGATTAATCTTCTGGTGCCCAGTGAAAAAGTAGGAACTGAAGTCTCTGTAAGTAGGAAAATAGGTATTTTCATAGATTCATAGATTGGTCCAGGCCGGAAGGGACCTCCAAAGGTCACCCAGTCCCACCTCCCCGCAGTCAGCAGGGACACCCCCAACTAGACCATTTTACTGACTTGGGATGAACATCGGCTTAAATGGGGGAATTGGTCCGGTGGGGAAAAATGAGAGCAGCTCAGCAGGCTTTTTGAAAGGCTTTTGGAGGGACACGAGTGGTCCCTTGACAAGGAGAGGGTGGTGAAGAGCCACGGGCTCTGAGGGCATCTTCCCATCCCACAGGAACTCGCCATGCAGTAGCTTTCCCGCAGGACAACTTCGTCTTTCCCTCTTGCGCCAGGCTGGGAGAGGAAAGAGGATGCACTTGGCGTGTAATGCAGCAAGGTCATTGATCTGAAGAATTATGAACAAGACTTTGTATTATCTGTGATCCATATAAATGTCTTTCTCAGCAGAGGAGTACCCAGCCAAATCATGTCGATTCTCCAGGTCTGCGCACAACGCCAAAGGAAGGTGCTTGTTTTGGTCATCAGTGATAAAAAAAGACATTTGGCTCCATGCCATGGCTGAGGACAGCATCTCACCGAGTTAGTCTGAAACCAGACCTGGCCTGGTAAATTAAAAAATTTACTTTTTTAAAACTGAACACTAAAATTGACACCCAGAGGTATGTGATCTCCTGTGATGCTTCCCAAAGCCAATAGTGCTGTCTCTTCCAGTACTGTCCATGCACCCCACAGCCCCTCGGGAGATCTGGCTCGAACCAAGTGGCCACGGGAGCTTGTTGCTGCTGGACCAAAGGGACAGCCAGGTGGAGGGATGCGACTGATCGCTGGACTCGCTGGGAATGCTCGTCTCACCCCGATGCAGCCCCCGGAACCGTAGGGACCTTTGTGGGATGCCCACGAGCATCCTCCCCAATTACAGCACTGCCTTTTCACGCAGCCTGCCCCCAGAGTTTCACTGGTTATTCAGAAAATCTCTGCTTTTCTGCAAGTAGGATAGTTTGCCTTTAAAAAAATAAAGGAAAAAAAAAGCCATGGTTATTCCTGCAAGCACTTAGCTTTAAACTACCTTCCATTTTTCAAGTAAAAACATTAACTCAAGCCTAACTGAGAGGAGGTGCTGCAGGTTGTGGGCAGTATTTTTTTCTCATGTGAATAGTAGATTTTGACTCTATACCAGCTGTAACTGGGACTTGTTCCTCCCTCACTGTGGAGATAGGGCCAGGACTGCCAGGAATCAGAATTTTTCCAGTGTTTTCTGTCCTGATACTGTTTTTTTTTAGAAAGCCCTTACACAATACAGAAGCTAAGCAGAGTTCTCCTATCTTGAGATTTGTTCCTATAGTTTCCAGGGGAGTTTTTCCCAAATTCTTGTTTTCTCCCCCTATTAAAGTGCACCCTTACCTGAGGGAGAATCTAAGCATTTGATACTTAGGCTTAGAGTCACAAAGGCATTTAGGACCTCGTATCCCTCTAAGGGTTTTTTTGATGGGTCATGGGTTTTTTTGATGGGTCATAGGTTTTTTTTGAATTTAACCACTGCTTAAACATAGTGTTTATATAATAATTTGAAGTTTTTATTATTATTTATATAATAATTTCACATCGAGCATGCACTCATAGCAAATTTGCATGGGGAAATGTAGTGATCCTTTGTGCAGAGGTGTCCGTGAGGTCCCTGAGGATGTGGACGGAGCAGGCAGAGCTCTTCCTGCAGTCCCTGCCCATGGAGGGGACGACTCCTCCATCACTGCTGTGACAGCATTCCCGTTCTCACTCGGACCACGCTGCCTGTCCCACCTGCAAGGTCCCTTTGAATATCCCACATGGGAGGTTCTCCTGGAGGGTGACGGGTGAGATGCCACAAATGGTGTAACTCCATCTGTTGGTGGAGCCAGGGTGATTTGGTGGGCAGCCCCGAGCAATTTGCCGGTGCAGAGGAGCCCAGCCCCATCACAGTCCCACATCCCTTTCTCCCAGCTTCCTCCCCGACCCTGCCAAGAGGAAGGGTGGTAAAAGCAAATAACCTGCATTTCTAGAAAGCAAGATTCTAGGTGTGCTGCAGGAGCTTCTGTTAAAGGCAAGGTGCTGCTCCTCCCCTCTGCTACGGCACGGGTGTTAAATTATTGCCTCCTCCGGCCAGGTGGGAGTTGGTGGAGCTGCAGCCTGTGGATGCTGTGGGTCCCCCCCCTCAACTCACACCCCCGCCACGCCTGCGGGACCCCAGTAACTGGCGTCCAGGAGGTGATATCTGGGACAGATCCCAAAGAACCTCAGGTTTGGCAAGTTGGGTGCATTCCCTCAACCATAGATCCCAGTACCGGCACTGGCCACAGGGCTGGCGTGCAAGCTGCAGGTCCTTAACCTCCAGCGGATCCCGGGAACACCGGGGGGAATAGCTCTAAACCCCATTTAAATACAGAGTAGGGGGGGGGGGAGGGAGAGGGGAACATTTATTAACATCTAATCCTGTTAAGATTTTCTACACCATATGTCTGAGCAACAGAACATGTGAAATGTGTACTAATTACTCCTGCCTATGTCATGTGTGTATATTTTATATGCAGTCCCTGACCTTTTTGTTAATAACTTCACATTATATTCATTGACCTGAAACAAATTGAATTCAGTGGCACTCACTCAAGAATTGAATTACATAGTCTTCTTAATTGGTCTCTTATTTAAATGTGGAAAAGTAACAGTTTACCACCTGTAATATTTATTTATTTATTTATTTTCCTTAAGAAATTCCTGCGGAGAGCATGCGTGTTTGTGCACACATGCTAGGACTGTGTCTGGGATGGGGGGGGGGGGGTGGAATTACCATGGAAAATCCCAGCCTGGCATGCGCAGTGGAGCGGAACACCCCCTGCCAAAAGTTTTGCTCTCTCCCAAAGTGAAACCACTTGGTAAAAGTCTGCGAAAGCACCCAAATAATCTCCCTTCCTGGAGGAGAAGAGTAGCACCCGGAGTGAGATGCCCTGGAGTTCCCGGGAGCCTCCTGCAGCAGGTGAGCATCCCTGCTCATCCCTGCTCAGACAGCACCGATCCCTGTGGGCCGACTGTCCCCTGCCTCTGCCAGCTCCCATTCCCAGCCCCACTGTCTGCTCCTGGGGGCAGAAAGCCAAGGTGGGGACCAGTGGGATGCTTCACGGGCTAGCAGCCATCCCGGCAACGCCAATCCGTGGAGGATCCTCTCCCACCACACCGGAGACAGGCAGGGGCCGGCTGAAATTTCTGCTTTGCTTTTATCCTTCCGGTGCCGAGTTAATTGCCAAAGCCGCCCAGAGGAGACTTTACTCTTTACTTACTATATTTAACTTAAAAATGCAAATGTTATTAGTGTCCCGATCATTGATAAGAGTGCCTTTGTGCCATGCTTTAACCTCTATTAGGGGGGATTATGAGAACGTATCCACATTGGCATTTTCTAAGTGTCACTATGACAGCACTTGCTGCACAAATGCCTGGCTGTCACACTGAGGTTTATCACTAGGTTTTTTCCTGCGAATGCAGACTAATAAGCCCAGAAATTACAATTGCCTCCCTGCCGAATCTGTGATAGGCGGAAATAATGATATCAGTGCCCTGCTAATCTCCTTGCCTCCGCGCTTGGCACCATCCTATTGAGTCACCTGTCATACGCCGCTTTGATGAGGCGAATTCAATCTCTCAGCTATAATGACAATGGAGCCATTTTAATGTTTGGAAATGATTATGTGAAGGTTTCTCTTTGCTCTGTCTTGGCAAGCAAACCAGGTCAATGTTCCGGCTGTGTCTCCTGCCACTGCTAACAACTTGGAAGGAGCCGGGCTGTATTAAGTGAATATGCCAAGTTATTAGAAAGGAGACACTGAAGGCAGTTTTTGTGGAGGGGGGAGACTCTTTTTATTTCCATTTTCACAAGCAAAGCGTGAGCCTGAGAAGGTGCTTTATACACGCGAGCATCCCGTGGTCCCCAGCAGCGGGATACCGGGATGTGTGTGCTTGGCAGGCTGCATGCATGAAGCCACGGGCACCTCACAGCACCCCTGGGTGCCCCCCAGCACGGGCACCCCACAGCCCTCACCTTATCCTTGGTGCTCCAGACACTTTTCCAGCACCAGCCCAAGGCTGCTACTCCAGGTTGGGTGCAGGCACATCCCCAGCCCTGGCAGCAGGATGCTGCGGGCACAGTTCAGTCCTTGGTGGCTTTTGGGGTAAAGTGCCATGCTGCAGCATGTTTAGCCTGGAGAAGAGAAGACTGAGAGGGGCCCTCATTGATGCTGATCAATATCGAAAGGGTGGTTGTCAGGAGGTTGTCAGATTTATAGGCATAATATATATAATATATATATATATTGCCTCCCTGCTGGTCTCTCCCTGGCGTCTCTCTGTCGAGGTCGTACGGGATGCGGGCAACGTGGATGTGGTTCAATCCTGCAGAGATGTCTGGAAGCAGTGCTTCTCGTGTGGTCTCCATCACTGCCCCTCTGCACGTGGCTTCCCCAGCTCTCAGCCCACCCTTGGGCATCGAGGTGCGCTGGGCAAGGGGATGCTGCACCCGGCGTGCTGGGGGCTTTTCTTCGTCGTCTTCACTGCCAGGTTATCAGTATTTATTAATATGACATTAATTTTCTGAAATCTTGACCAACTCTTTGATAAGGGAGGAATAAAGAAGTAGACTTTCAGATGTCAAGCTTTTATTAACGAAAGTGTTCAAGGCCATCTCTGGATGGATATTACAGGCTGCTTTCACTCTGCTCTTCAGTTTATGAAAAGCAATTGTTTAGCTGTATAGAGAGTATAGAGCAGAATCAAATTGACCTGCGTGATACAGAAAGTAGCACTGAGCCCATTTAACTAAGGGTCCTTTGAAAGAAATCTTTTTTATTATAGATGAGTGCTGAAATTATTTCAAGGAAGTGATTATCTGTCTAATAATTTTAAATGCATGAGTGACTTCCACATATAAAATTAAGGCAGCCCGTGGCAGCAGATTTGGAGATAGGCTTTCCACATGGCAAGCAGCACAGTGACACAAATACTCAGGACTGTTCCCCCAGGATTTATTTTTAGGGTTGCTCCTGGTAGGAGCCCTGCCTTGTGTAGTCAGCCTGGTAGGGATGAAGTTGGTGGGGATGGATGCTTGGATGGGATGGATGCTTGGGTGGGATGGATAATTGGGTGGGATGGATGCTTCAATGGGATGGATGCTTGGATGGGATGGATGCTTCAATGGGACGGATGCTTGGATGGGATGGATGCTTGGATGGGATGGATGCTTGAATGGGATGGATGCTCGGGTGGCATGGATGCTTGGGTGGGACAGATGCTTGGCTGTTGGTGTATGGGGTACAAGGAGTCTCCTGGTTTTGGCTCCTGGGGGAGCCTGGCTTGGGGCTGGTTTCACCCTGCACGTCTGGGCGGTCTTGGGATGCACAACCCCACGCGTGCCTGCGTAGCAGGGGGCTCAGCGCTGCCACCCCCCCATGCACCTCCACATGTCCCTTAATTAAGGCAGCCAATCTAATTAGGGCGGCGCCCCGCCGCAGCTGCCCCGTGGGGGCGCATCAAAGCCCGCGTGGGGCACGCGTGGGGGGCGGCGCGCGGGCAGCGCAATTACCCAAGTTAAGAAAACATCCCTGTAATTAGCGAGGCAACTCTAAGCACAAGGAATGGAAATTAGTCACAGCGCAATAAATTAGTCGGTGCATATATTACGTGCCGTGAGCACCCCGGGGGCCTCCTGTTTGCAAGGCTTTGGTTTGCAACCCCATGCCTCTCAATAAAGCATTCATCCCTAGGTGATTATGTTCCAGCAAAAGGAGTTTTTAACTGAATTACAAATTTTCTTTTCTAATTCTTTTGTAGGCAGAATTGGGATCCCTCACTTTTTATCTTCTTTTTTTTTTTTTCTTTTTTTTTTTTTTTATTTGAAGATCTGGGGAGCAAAGCCACTTCCCTCCCCCTTCAGCTAATAATTAATTTTCAGCTTTTCAGGGTGCTTCAAGACCCTGCATTGTTTGCTTTAATTAGGAGCAGTAGTTAAGGAACTATTTCAAAATCCCTCCCCAATTTTGAACTATTTTAGCTGTCGTTTCTTTCCTGGGGGAAGAAAAAGGGGGGGGGGCAAAGCAGGAAATTGGACTGTAGCAGCACATAACATTTGCATCAAAATAATACAGCCGGCAACAGAAAATCACAATCACATCACTCAGAAGGAAGGAACAGAATACAAATTAAAGGAATAATGTAAATTTTTTGCCATTAAGCTTCAATGACCATTTGAAATGGTGCAAGGCACAAAGGTTTTGATGAGCATCATCCAGTTTGATTATTCATACTTGTGCTTCTGCTTGAATTAAAGTAGGAGTGCTAGAGCCTGTTAAAGCAAAATATTTGAATTGGTAGTGAACTCTCACCTTTACTTGCATCCATTTACTTTTCAAATGAATACCAGATAAGTTAGTGCATTTTATAATCGGCCTGTTTTCCAGTGAGTGCTGTCATTACATACCAATTTCTTTTAGAAGTGCTTCCTAAGAAACATTAAATACTTACAAATAAGGATGTGTCCATCACCGGCAGCAATCCTATTTGAGTGGCGTCAGGCGGCTCAGGCAGGTTGCGTGCCCTCCCTTTGATGGTGCTGGGTCTGACTGGCCTGGAGCCCCGCGCGCCGCCGCTGTCAGACCCAGCTCGTTAGCTGCCCGCTGGGCTCCATGCAAACACCCGGCCAGTTTGCAAACAAACACCCCGTGGGAAGAGCTGCTTCCAAACTAAAGAATGGTATTTTGGTTTATTTTATTTGGTGGAGCACTGGAAGAGGCTGCCCAGAGAGGTGGTGGAGTCTCCCTCTCTGGAGACATTCCAAACCCGCCTGGACAAGTTCCTGTGTAACCTGCTCTAGGTAGACCCACTTTGGTGGAGGGT
>JAOXNH010000023.1:6347485-6358599 GCA_028566575.1 Bartramia longicauda | reverse complement strand
TGGAGGTATTTAAGGAACGTGTAGAGGTGGCTCTTCAGGGCATGTTCTAGTGGCCGAGACTGTTGGGTTGTGTGTTTGTGGGTGGGATGTGGTGTTTTGTGTTGTAATTTGGTTTTTTTTTTGGTTGGACTTGATCTCAAAGGTGCCTTCCAACCATGAAGATTCTGGGATTCTGTGGATAGTCTTTTGAGGCTGGTATATGTGCAAAAATCATAAGGAGAGCTGCTCTCCAACAGTGGTCCAGCTCAAGTTTTGGTAGAGCTGGCAAAGAAAGACCTGGACTTTAAAGTGCCAACTGGAAAGGTGTGGCAGGTATTCCTGGATCAAAGATGGGCTTCACATCACTGCCATGAGGGACGGGAAGAGCATTCAACAGCAACAGAGAAAGTTACTCATGCACAGGTAGAAGCACTTCCCTGAGTTTGCAGATACCTTCTTGCTGTAGGAGACCCCACTGACAGGAAGCTAAGTGTTGGGTCCCTGCTCAAGGTGGGATTCCCAGGCTTAGCCTGAAACGAAGGGAAGGCTTTTGAGAGGCACACATCAGATGCAACTACTTAGCCAGGATGCTGACACCCTCTGTGGCCACCATCTGCTCTAAAAACTCTCTACCTGTTGTGGCTGGGATGGAGGAAAAGCATTTGTGGATGTGGATGTGTCCCTCTGCTCGCCCGGGGCTGGGAAGGGTGTTTAGAGCTGATGATTTGCGTGGAGGCCATTTGCTTCCCATTCTCCTTCCCACAAGGAGCAAGCCATGGACATGCTGGAGCTATGTCTGAGGACACGTGTAATTGGATTTGGAACATTTGCAGAGTCTTTGGCCCATGGCATTCTCTTAGCGAGGCACAACTTGCTTTGTGTGAGGCTTTCTGGAGGCAGAGGGATGCTCTCCCGAAGCCAACGCGTAATCTCAGCCCTCTTGTGTTTTGTAGTTTGAATCCATGCGTGAGGAGTCCTGAAAAACACCCCTGTGTTAAGTACTTTACTGGAATGAAAAGTAGTTTGTGGGAGTTCTGACTCGATTAGATTAAATTAGCTTTATTTGCTTTCCCAAGGTAATGTATGAACAAGTGTGAATGTTGGTTCCGTTGTGGTCCGTGGTTTCCCGGTGCGTGCCCACGGTGCTCGGTCTGTGGCTCTGAGCTGCCATCAGCCTTGCATCCAGGACATTCTGTGATCTCAGCAGGTCTCTACTCCTGCCTTTTTTTCCCCATTCTTTTAATCCTCTCCATTCTTGATTTTTTTTTTTAATTATTTCTTTTTCCTCTTTCCTTCCCGCATCCTCTGGGAAGCGGTCAGACTTTGGTCTGCAAAGCAGCACGCAGCTCCTCTGCCTGAGCTCTGCCATCTCCTGTGCCAGTCAGACATCCTGCACCCACCTCTTTGTTGGAAGTGCCTTGAGGCCGAGCGGGATTTCTGCCGCTGAAATCCAAGCACGGAGTGGTGTGATCCGCTGGAGCGCACCGGTAACGTGCGGTGCCCAGTTAGAAAGTAGGAGTATCCAAGATGGAGCAAAATACTAAATTGTCCCGGATTGGGATGAAGTCGGTCACAATTAGGGCTTGTTTATAATTCCAGTACTATATGTCCATATGCAAAGTAGCCTTTTAAAGTGGGATTTGTACTTGAGTATCATGTTCTTTGGAAATAAGTACAAAGATGAGCAATTGCACAATTCTAGTGAATTAATTCATTTCCCTCTTTTTTTTTTTAATTTTAAAATCAATCTCTACAGAATGGAAATAAGATACACAGAGGGCGGAGAAAGGAAAGCGTGGATAAAAGATTCTGGAATAGTTGGGTGTTTGGCTGTTTAAGTTATAAAAATCCCAAGATTTGTGTCTCTGAAATCTCTATTTCAAGAGAGAAAAGTGGTTAAAAATACTGACGTATCAAATAATATTAAAAGAGTGGGAACCAGCCAAAATAATCTACGTTTAAGGGGAAGGGGAATAAAAATAACCTTGCTTCCAGATTAGCTAAAGCAAACGAGAACTCAGAGTAAAAAGAGTAAAAAGACCCTCAAAATCCTTCAGTTTTGCTTAAAGTTGCCGTGATGCAATACAGCTCTTAAGAGAATTGCAGTGTTTGCTCTTTTTTCTAAAATGTGGTAAAATATACAAAAAGTTTGCTATTCACAAGGAATCCTCATCGGATAACTTAATTGATAGTGGGAGAATCTTGCTTTCTCATGTTTTTTAACTAATTTCTACCTAACTGTGACCAAACAGTCCTGAGGCAGACCCCAAACTGCCTTGACTTCGTTATCAAACCAAGAGCGTGGCCGTTCCCTGCGGCTGTTGGAAAAGAAGGATGTGTTGCTGCCAGGGATTTGGGGGCTGCTGTAAGGTCCAGCCGTTCTTATTTGATAATTTATATTTCCCCTTTTTACTGAACAGGTTGGGATAGCGGTGATAATAGTTCCAAGGCAAAAGCAAGCCAAGAGCTGCATTTGGAAACTAGTTCTTCGTCGGATGAAAGAAGTCTTCCCTTCTCAAGGTAAAAGTTGTTAAATCCTTTAACATTTAAAATGCTTCTGCAGAATGAGAAACCCCGCCAGAAAATGAAGGAACTTTGGGTTATTTTATTTTTTCCACTTGGTCTAGGGTTAAGGTTCATATTTATGTTTATGTAAGAAAAACATCTTAGGCTTGGGTACACCTTAGAAAATATTTGTGCCAAAGCCAAGTATTGTTTTGCAGCTGTTGTTTTCTCATTTTAAGACTCAATTGACATCTCAGTGAACCACAAATTAGCGTGTACAGCTGCTCTCAGTAGGGCTAGTCAGTGGCCAGACAATGGGAGTTGTCAGGAAAGAGGCAGACATTAAAATATAAAGTCTTCAAGAAATAAAGTGGTGGGGTTTCTTCTCTGGGTACCCGAGATGGAAACTGCCTGTAACTGGATGAGGCTTTTCGTGGGCTCGGGGTTTGGGGTGGGTTTATTTCTTTTTTTATATTTGATATTGGAGTATTTATAACATGCCTTTCTTACTTTCAAACTGAGTGTGTTTAATGGCCTTACTTGTACCTAAAGGGGGCAGTTTGTTCTTTTATTTTTTTAAAAAAAAAAAGTTGGTTTGGGGTTTTTTTGGGTTTTTTTTTGTGGTGGTTTTTCTTCAACTGCAGCAGTTTCCTTTGAGTCCCCGAGCAGTTCTCTCGGATGGTTCTTGCCGCCTTCCTTGGCACGTAACAGTAATCAGCAGCAATCAAATTAGTGGTCAAAAAGCAGCAGAAAATAGGCTGTAACACAACCATCCCGTGAAACACCGGCTGGGCTTTAGATCCCTATCTCCTCTTTATTGAGACAGCCCAGCAAGTGTGTGCTGCCCTCTCAAAACTGCCACCAGTAGCACCCGGGAAGAGACTTTAAAGCATTTTGATAATTTTTTGGAGTCCTGTTTATACAGCATCAGTGTAATCTGTAGCTTTTTTTTTTATGCTGTTACTGCTGAGGCCAGTTTTGATACGAGAGATAATTCCACTTTGGCAAGTGGTGTTCTGCATTTTGTGTTGAAATCGCAATATTTCCATAATTCTTCAAGTACAATAAATAAAAGCAAGCCATATTATACAATATTGAATGGCATTTATGCTTTTTTTAGCATTAATTCTTACAGTCTTATGATCAAACTCTTTTTTTTTTAATTTATTTTCCTTTTTTCCTTTCTTTTAAAATTTTCTGGAACTTTGAGAATTACTTTCCATCATTCACTGAAGCCCAGGACAGCAGGAAAAGAAGGATTTGGTCCTGAAGAACTTGCTTACAGGATTGCTGTTAAGCAGCTGAATAAAATATGTACAATTTAAAATGAACTTTTTTTTTTAAAATTTAATTTACAAAAAGGGTTTTTTTCCCCCTTTGGATGTTGCAGTGCTGTAAAGTACACTCGATAATGCACTGGGGGCCTTCTGCATTTTTCAGCTGCTGTTCATACGGGGTATGGGGGGGAGTTTTGCTATTTTTTTTTTTTCCCTGATATATTATTTGTGATAGATTTTGAAATAATTCACTCTGCCCTATAATCTCATGCCTTTCGGCGCAGAGAAGGAAGGGTACCTTATGCACTGATACGTGATGATGATGCTTTAAAAAAAATAATCTCTTGTGATGGCTTAAAGTTAGTGGTGGTTTTTTTCTTAAATGACTTTAAAAGGCAACCCTGCTTTGGCAGGGGAGTTGCACTGGATGGTCTCTATGGTCCCTTCCAACTCTAAAAAATGCAGTGAAATTCAGGGAAAAATAACGCAGCCTCCTAAACGTGAAAGTTTGTCATCAGCCTTTGCTTTTTGGGTGCTCGGCATCTGCTCCGTAGAGGCAGAGAGCAGCAAAAGTGGAGGGAAAGATGGAGAGATGGAGGGGGTGGCTTGTTTGGTGTGATTTCTTGGTGGCTGGCTCCGCGTCCTGCACTCACTCCTCGGGCTTTATTGGCTTTTACAAGTGGTCTTGAAACCCACTCCTTGAGAATAAACATAACTGCCGAGCGCTGCGGTGCTACTTTTTTCTTCTTTTTTTTTTTTAATATAAATTCTTCTTTGCTGCGTTTTGTCACTGAGCTGATGAGTGACCTCCTAAAAGACCCTGCTGGACCTAAATACAAAAAAAAAAAAATAAAAAAAAAGGCTTCCTTCTGATGTCCTCCAGACAATAATTATGATGTGCCAGTTAAGCCCAAACTACAGCTGAGGGATTTTACTTTAAAGCAGAGGCTGGGGCGCAAAAAAATGCATTTATAGCTCTTTGTCTGGCACCTCATTATGTGTGGGCCTGATTCATTAAGTAATTGGTTTGCAGTTGTTTACATGAGTATTAAGGCTTTCTATTCAGCGGCCTTTGAGAGATACATTGTGCAAATGTTGCATGTTATGAATGCCGAATGAGGGGCAGGGGACCGGTCCCATTGGCTAAACACTGCGCTCTGTTGAAAAGGGAGAGAAAGAGATTGGGTGCTGCTTTGCATAGCAATGACTTTCTTAATAAGCTTTACAGATTAATACACACAAGCTCTAAAAAGATGCAAAGAGATACTCTTAGCACATTTATCCATGCTCATTTCACTATTATGGTCCTGGAGACGGGGAAGAATCGAGGGCTTTCATATTGGGGTTTTTCAGTGCATGTCTTCAGTGCATGAGACTTAATAGAATGCGATGTTTATTGTATTATAAATCACGGGGAAGTAGGCAGATCTGCAACAGTTTATTATTGAAAGATTCTTTCAATGTAAATCTTTTTCTGCCATTGTATTTCCTACAGCAAAATCATTTTGTGGTTGAGTGGGGATGAAAGGCATAATGTACGAAGGAGTGAGTCTTAATAGGAAGCTGCTCTCCGAGTAAAGACCACTTGTTCCCTTTTGTTCGGGGGTGCATGCCAGAGCTTCCTCTTCTTCCCGCAAATATCCTCCGCTACCCTTAGCTATAAAACTACTTTTTTTTGGTTTTTTTTTTCCCCCCGGACTTCATTTACTTTCCCGAGGGAATATTTTTCCACGCAGGGAGATGCCATGTTTGTTGGAGGAGTTAGTGTTTGGCGGCAGCAATGAGCGTGTTAAATGATACAATTACTTGGGGGAAAAGGTATCAGAAGTCAGGAGGGAATCTCTCTGCCGGAGCGGGTGGCAGGCGATGTGTGTGGCATTCCCTGGACCTGTAGGGATGGATGCAGCCAGTGGAGGTCACTAGCTTTCTGGGTAATTCCGGATTATTTTTGATGCAGGCAGTTTATTTTTCTTTGACTCGTTTGCACTGTCTCATTTCAAAATAACCTGGAGATTAAAGATGCATTATCGACCGGGAATCAAAGAACAATTTGAATTTGGCAGGACACAAGCACAGTGTAAAAGTATTTTAAACTTCCATTAAATCTGTCTTCTGGATGTAATCCGGTCTGCTCTCTGAAGGCTGTGTTTTTTTCAGTCGAACGTTGCCTCTCCCGAAACACAGACGTAAGGATATGCAAATAAAAATGGACAGATGATTATTGGTGCTATGAGTGATTCTGGGGGGTGATGTCTAACACGGGCTGGCCATCGGGGGGCACTCGGGCTCTGCGCAGCCCAGCGCCCCGCATCCCCCCCCAAAACCTTGCCTGACATGGCTTAGCTGGGGGGGGGAACCATCCGGTTTGGCCAGGGCTCTGAGGAGAGACCCAAAGGATTTGGGGCTTGGAGTAGGGAAGAGGTGTAGCATGTTCCCTGACTCCCAGGAGAGGAGCATCCCTACGTGAGCACATACCTGCCTTTCAGTAACCAGGTCGCTTCCCTAAGAAGCTGCCTGTGGATTCGGGCACATTTTTCTGACCTTACAGACATTTCCGTGAGCCTTGTTTCCGAAATCTTAACATCCCTTAAGTCTGTTGCAGAAATAGCAGCGTGATGCTCTGTGAACATCTGGGGGGGGAATGGTTTTTGGGGAGAGGCAACAATATCCATGGAAATATATTGCCTTTGTGGTACGGAGGAAACGGAGTTGATTTTTGTGGTGATGCTCCGTGCTTTTCCAGCAGTGCCTTTGTGTCAGCGGTTTCTCTAAGCAGGAATGGGTTTTAGGATTTGGGTTTTTTTGTTCAGGCTGGTATATCTGAGCAGAGAATAGTCATAAATATAGCTTGATAGAGATCTTTGTATCCTAAAATATCGTCCTATTTGCAGTATAATTACTTAAATTCAACAGGATTCCTCCAATTCTGGCAGGATGAATGGATTTGTTAGTTTATACTGACTTTCTGGGTGGGTGGGGATTACTCCTGTGAGGCCAAATTTCTAGGAAACGATCAGCTGGAAGTGATAGAGCCGTCGGGCTTCTGCAGGGGCCGGCAGGAATGTGTGGGATCGGGGGGATGCCCAACTGGGACGCTCCCACCGGCAGCGCTGCCAGGGAGCTGCCTGGCTCCCTCACTGCCTCAAGGCTTTTAGATGTTTTTGAAAAATGATTTTTATCTTGATTTTTTTAAAGATCGATCTGTGACTCTGCATCCTCACTTTCTTGCTGAGGGAGGAGAAGCTTCCTGCCTTCCGTCCCTGAGAGTCAATAAGCACCACCACCCTGTGGAAAAAGAAGGGCTCCGTTTGTTTTGGGGGGCACGGGGGCTTCGAGCCTCTCACAAGATGAGCCATGGGATCGATGTTCCCGAGGCCGCTGCACTCTGCGTTTTGTTTGGGTTTTCTCCTAAAATCTAACATTTCAGGGGTGTGGTTTGTTTTTTTTTTCCTCTTGCTGCTTGGGTGTTTTTTTGTTGGTTTCCTGTTGTTTTTTCCCCCTTTTATGTTTGCATAGTTTTCTTTGTGTCCTTTTTTTTTTCCTTTGGGCAAGTGAGTGTCTTTTCTTTTTTTCCTCCTTTTTTTCCCTTGGCATTTGGGTGTCTTTTTTTTCACTTGACACTAAACCAGAGGTTCAACAGGTGCTTCAGCAAAAAGATACTCAGGCTAAAGCAAACATTTTCTGCTGGTTTTTCAGTAAGCCAGCTCTATTAACTCAGCTCTTCTTGGTCTGATATTTTCCTCTTAATATTAATTTTCTTTACAGAGGGGGGAAGAAATATTTTCTTGGAGCTTTTTCATTTCTTATTGTTGCAGCATCTTCAATACAAAAAGCCCATTTCATCAGAGTGGAGGAGAGATTAAAAGGCCCTTTGATGTTAAACTGGTTTGGGTTTGTTCTTTGTTAGAGCCTGGGTTCAGTTTGGAATTATTTTAGGGGAAAAAGCAAACGTGTAAATGGATATGGAAGGGTCGCAACGGGGGATTAGTTGAGGCGGTGAAACTGGCCTTACTTCATTTATTAGACTCCTAAAATTTCTCTGCAGAGGTCTGGGTGGTTATTGTGTGCTCCGTAGACGGGTGATAACTTTCATGAGGGAATTTACCCATTCCTGAATACAAACGCTTTGCAAGGTAGAAGTCGTCTTGCATCTTATCAGCCTTGACTAACACTTCAGAGGTAATTCAGGAATGTTTATTCCCCGTTACAAAGCTATCTTGAAGCGTTTTTCCAGGCTTGGTTTGGCGGAGCAGCGATTTCCCATCTGGCCTTTCTGATCTCCTAGCTCCATTTTTCCCTATCTCCCCAGGCGTTTCCCTGTGCCAGCAGCTTTCATGCCAAGCCTTTGCTTTGACACCCTGTTCCCCATCTCTCTCTCCCTATGGAATGCTGTGTCACGCTAACACCCAGCTCCCGGCGTGTGGTGCTAGCACTCAGTGCTGTTCCAGGAGTTGATCCTGCTCTTGGGTGTGCTGCATTCACCCTGGGAGGATGAATCCCAACAAATGGATTGGGTTTTGGTAAATACAAACATCTGTCTTCCCCCTGCTGTCCTCCTTTCCTGTTAGCAGTTGCTTCCTCCTTCATGAGAAGCTGGGGCAGAAGAGGGAAGGTTTCCAGACCTTCCTTCAACCATGGTGGTCTTTGTCCAGCGCCACTTCTCCGTGGGACCACTGGCCTTCGGCTGGACCCGGAGCACCGTGCAGTGCTTGGAGTTAAAATCATAGAATCCTATGGGGTTGGAAGGGACCTCTGGAGATCATCAAGTCCAACCCTCCACCCAAGTTGTGTAGGTGGACCAAGCCACCCAAGCCCTGGGCAGCGCTCCACTGGTGGTTCTGCGCGTGGTGGTCCTCAGCACAGGCTTTGGGCCCAAAATGACCAACCCTCTCGTGTTTGATGAGGCCTTCAACTATGGAGAGATGTAAAACAGTGGGAAAAAAAAAATAAACCTCACTTCTCGGGAGCTCCTAGCGTGGCTGAATGAGGAAAGCCCACGTGCTTCCCTCGACAATGGGAGTGGAAGCAGGAGGCAGTGGAAGCGGTAGCTGCCAGCTGCCTCATCTTGTTTTATTGAGCTACTTGAAGATAAAACGGTTCTTGTGCAGTCTGCCACAGAAGTCACCTCTCAATTTGTAGCTCAGCAACAAGTGGTTTCTCGCTCTACACCCGGGGGGGGAAAAAGAGTCGCCTTCCTCTTGAGCACATGTTTTTTTTTTTTATGGGCTAAGCCTGGGATACGTGGAGCGCCTCCCGGGGAAATGCTGAGGGTCATGAAATCTCACCAAAGTGAGCAAGAGTGAAGGGCGTGCAGCATATTGCAGGACTCAACCCACAGGCTCGGCCTTAAAATACCCGCTGGAAAGAACTGTCGAGGAAATGTATTTGAAGGAGAAGTTGGAGCGTAACGCAGCGCAGGGTCTGGCTCTGAATAAAACAGGAAGGTGTTTGGATGGCACGCTAACAAAGCGTCGCATAAACCCTTAAAGGCTAACAGTTTAACTTATTATTTAAGTAAAAAAAAAGTTCATGATTAGTTATGTCACTGTTAATGCTTAGCTAGTACTTGGTGTTAGTACCTAAGCCCCAGTTTGGCATCTCAGTCGAACTTCAGCTATGTTTGATACTCCATTTCTGGGAAATCTGTGGAGGGGGAGGTCGTGTGCTCACGGCATTCACAGCTTGTAGAAAAGGAATACGTGTTCAACAGTATGAGCTCTCCCTCATTTAAAAGGAAAAGTTTCTGTAACGTAGGTAGGTAGGTAATGTTTCATGTAACCTCATCAAACTATCTCTGTAACGTCACGGAACTTTCCCCTCCTTTACGTTTAGCTTCCCAGCTGCAATCCTGAACTCTCACTGAATACAGGGGTATAAGACAAGCAGTCAATCATCTCTGCTTTTATCTCCTTCACAAATGCCTCCACAATAGCAGTTAGAATATTTTTAAGTCCCCGCTTTGAGCGCTTACATATTATGTCTTTAAATGAAATGCAGCAAACTGTAGGAAATTTTTGACAACTGATCGAGTCCTGTTGCCTGCAGCAGCAACAGCTTCAGCTTGCAGCTTGACACTTGCTTCTATTTTACTAGTTTGCACAGTAATGTCACAAATATCTCTCTCCTATTTGATCTTCCTTATTAAAATCAGCTGCAGCTTTATTTTTTAGAGCTTCTTGCAGGACTGTTAATATAACAGTTAATTCTCCTACCTCCTTGCCCCCGTGTGATTATTTCACGGCACCGACACAATACACGCGCCGCACACAAAAGATCAAAATGATTCCAGCTTGGTTGAGGGACTCAAAAGGGGCCTGTGATGCTCCAGACACAAGAGCAGCCATTTAACAGACTGGAGTCGCAACCGCCTATACATCAAGGTAGATCAAAGGCAGCCGGGAGATGGCACATTTCCATAGGGACTGGGAGGATGCTATGGGAACCCAGTAGCCGGGCCGGAGCAGGCAGGAAGGGAGGAAAACAAGGAAGTTCAGTGAGCATCAGTGGGGGGTGCTGTTATTTTTAGTTTGGATTTTTTTTTTTTCTGTACTTTTCTTTTTTTTTGCATTATGTGGAAGATAGATGGAGCTGTGATCCTTTGTACCTTCACTCTCTGCGGGTGTAAACGGGCGCTGTCACCGAGGGTTGGCTCCAGTTTGCGCTGCCCCAACATCTGGACCGACGTCCCCGCCACATGTTCATTTCTCCACCTTTTAGAAGACACAAAAGTGAAGAAACCCTTGATAAAATAGTTGTTGGGGCTTTTTTAAAAAGCAGATACAGAAGTTACCAATCTTTATTCTTTTTTTAAACCATTTCACAGTTGTTTTTCTTTCAAAAAGTCAACTTACATTCTTATAATTTTGTGAGATTGTGCTGCTTGTTTGAAATCTGTCTCTTTTCCAGGACTGAAACCGGGAAGGGAGCGGTAACTGCTATAAAATCCAAAGGTAAGAAACAAACATCCTGCTACTTAAAATCGATGCCTTTCTACATGGTAGAAAACCTCCAAGGACACCACTATGGAACTGTATAAAATATAAGGAGATGGGGAAAAGTGTGGAACTTCTCCGCCTCAGCATAGAGCCCAGCAAACAGAGGCCAATGACAGATGCTGGAGCAGAGGGGATGTGTTTCCCAGGGCGTGCGACGTGGAGGGTGTCAGGATCTTCGCTGCAGGGTTTGGATTGAGCAGTAGCAAATAGCAGGTAGGAGAAAATACAGAGGAGAAAAAAAGCTGATGTTTTCTCCATCTTCCCTTTGAAAGCAGTGCCTAGGGGCAGAGTGGCTGGAAAGCTGCCCAGCAGAAAAGGACCTGGGGGTGTTGGTGGCCAGCCGGCTGAACATGAGCCA
>JAOXNH010000023.1:6287067-6297516 GCA_028566575.1 Bartramia longicauda | reverse complement strand
GTAAGTGGGCACAGTTCTTTAAGTATACTTGCTCTTTTTTTGTTTTAACATTTCGTTTTACCCTCTAGATCTTAGACCCCAGGAGTCTTGGCGAGGTCCTACGCCCTTGTTTCAGCAGACCCCGCAGAGGTAAGGCGAGAGGGACTGAAGTTGTGTAAAATGTGCCTGAGGGGGAGGTACTTGCTTCTGCCAGGCTTCACAACTTTTTTTTCCCCCTCTTTGTTTTGAACTTTGTTGTTTAAATTTGTTTAAATCATACTGCATAGCAGGGTGGGGGTTTTTTTAAGTTAATTAATGTCCATGATTTATTTATATTTTGTGAGTGCTCTATGTGGTGTTCATCCTTTAAAAGTCTTGAGTACTTTGTATTAAAAAAAAAGAAGGCAAAAACACTTTCCATTAAAACTCAGACTTCAAAATTAACTTTACTGTTGGTGCTTTGGTACCATTCTTGGTTCTTTGGCCTTTATCTTATTGAAGCTTTTGAGATACTATGAAATTGAACCCAGAGAGCTTAAAACTGCATTAGATTTTTGGACAGGCTAAACAAATTTCTTTTTAGGAGGGCTGTGGAGCTTAATGAGGCATAACTAATGGTGTTCTACTTTTATCATTTTCTGTGCCGCAACCGCAGCATTAGTACAGACCAGCCATTGATTCTTGCTACAAACCTCTTGAAGTCCTAATCAGCTTCTTTGGTACAAGTTTTTCATGCCTGACAAGCCTATTGTAGGGCAGTGTCACTGTAGGTCAGTAGTTATTAGTTGCCACTGAAAACAGTTTCTTTAACTACTTAAGACTGAACTGAATTAAATGCAGAAGGGACTCAGGGAAGGATTATGGAATCTGCAGTCCAATAAGTGCCATCGAATAGAAAGAATGTGACATGGTTTGATAATAAGGGATGTTTTACATGTGTTCCTTCATTGATAGGTTGTATGTCCTTAAGTTGGATGGACTTTATAAACTCCAGCGTACCTGTGAAAGCTATGAATAATGAGATTTATTTATATTTACGGAGGAATGAGACCGTATGTGAGATCATTGAACTTTCTGCTCTGAGGCACAACTCTTTTATTATTTTTTTTTGTGGTTTTATTTGGGAATGTTAGCCATTGAAAATATCAGCTTTGGGAGAATTTATTGAGCTCTCCGCAGTCCCGCTTCCCATGGCAACCATTTTGATCCCTATTGAAATTAGACCGGTTCCCTTGTCCTGTGCCACAGCGATGTGGAATATTCCATTATAAATGAATCTTGCATTGGAAACTTTAATATTGCTTTGTCCGTGGGAGTTGTTATTCCCACACCTTAATTAAATCCAATTTATGTAGTACCAATTTGTGAAATACTGCTACGAGCCTGTAATCCATCATTACTTTTCCAATGCTCTACTTTTACCACGTTAGCAGGCTGCTTCTTGTTGCAAAGTGGCAGTTTCTTAATTCGCATGTAAGCAACTTATTTTGGCCAGAAATTCTGTTTGTTTCTCACTTGAAATACACATTTTTATTACAGTTGTAACGATTGACTGTCTGTCTAATCAGAGTCCTGTGATTCGTTTGTGCTAATATTTTTGGAAGTGAGTGCATGCTGCCCAGGTACAGATGGACAGATAGACAGTGTTCATGATCCGACCTGTGAACCTGTTCAGTGTGCTTCTAGTGTTGAGGTATCAACCTCATTATTCAGTTCCCAAATTTGAGGAAACTGGTGTCCCCTAAGGCAACTTTCAATTGAAAGATGTATCATTTTCACTTAGAAAATGAGTTTTAGAGAAGCTTGGAGAACGCTGTTCTAGCTTCCGAGTGACAACAGTATATTGACAATTCTTTCTGTCCCTGATGGTGCTTTGTTATACCCCTGATGCTTTATGAAAATCGCTAACTTGCCACTTTCATTGCTGAGGATAAGTAATTTTGCAACGTTCTTGGAAGGTGTTTGATGTGGGGAAGCAAATCAAACAGATGCTTAGGGCTGATGTTGAGTCGGTTGCTACGCAGAGAGAAGCGTGGAGACTCCAGCAAAAGTTTAAACAGAAACACAAAGGTAGATAGGCTTGGTGCAGGAAAAAATGGCTGAACCTGTTGAACTGAAACCCCCTCGAGAGGTTTTGGGTTTCCCAGCTAGTTTGTGGGAAGCTGTCAATTTGCTTTACTGCTGCTCCCAAGGCTCTCCCTGGTTGCTGCTGCAGCTTCAGGTGCTCCACGAGCAACAAGGTGCCATCAGGGAGAAGGGCAAGGAATTTCTGTTCTCCATCACCTCTGCTCCTGAGAAAGGAATTGAGGGAAAGGCCAGCCCCTGCTCCAGCCTTTTCAGATGAAGTGGGTTAGCGGGAGGCTGCAATATCCTTGATTTGTGACATCAAGCAAGGGATAAGCAAGGAGCCCTGTCCCTGCCGGGAAAGCTTTGAGCCATTGTGCTGTTCCAGGGGCTAAACTACCTCTTGCTTCACAGGCCTGGGTGGAAGAAAACCCAACAGTGTAAAGCGACTTCTTCCTAATCCAGATGGTCTTGTCTCCTACGTAAGAATTCTTACTTTTAAATGTAGTGATGCAATTCAGCCTGCAGCAAGTAAAAATCGGTGGGTTGCCGTTGAACGGGTCATCCTTCAGTATGTCCTGTCCAGGTGCTGGTCTGACTGGGCTGCATTACTGGAGATGATTATTTCTCCATTTTTCTCCATTTATTACTGGAGAGATTATTTCATGCTCTTGCCTTTAGTGCTGGTGATCTGATACGTTTCAGAGCTTATATATATATATATTTTGCTACATGGTTTCCTGGCTGATGGAAAAATTTGTCATCCTTTTGCTTAAATCTTAACTCGTAGACGAGATTTCCAAAGAGGCTGAGTTTGGAGCATAGAAATGTTTTACTCTATGAAGTTTCCTGAAGTTGTATTTTTAGCTACCCTGTATGTATATGTTTTAGTTGACATAGCTCTGGGCAGTGCATTTGAGTAACTCTGCCAACGTGAATTCCTATGATATTCCAAGCGGCACGATTCTTCTTTTCTGTTAGCCAGGAGGCACAGCTTTGCTGTGTACAGATCTCCACCCTCAGCTAATTTCAATCGCCAATTAGTACATCCACTAGACAAGCAGGAAGTCAAGTGGTGTGAGGACTAGGATTTCCTGATTTCTGTTTACGAGATGAAAATCTTAAAAATGTTGCTTTTAAAAATAATACATAGTTCTGTGAATTAAGAACATCAAAAAGGTGTAAGCTGCATTTCTGGCTTTAAGATCAGAATATACATTGCAGCTTTTATTTTTTTCATCTTCTTTTCCTACTAGGTTTATCCTCTAGAATATATAATGATTCTAACTGAAAATCCCCGATTTCACTCTTTCAGATGGCCTCAAAGCAAAAACGCCTGAACATAAGAGCGATATTAGTGTTAATGTGTTTCGTTTGTTAAATATCCCAGCTTTTCTCTAAGCAACACTTTATTAAAATAAAAAGGTTAAACTGTACCAAATACATATTAATGTCAAATGAAATTTGTGTCCAGCTTTCCCATTCCAGGCACGTGATGAGTGTTGGCCTGTGGTCATCAGTCGCTGAGGGTATTTATCACAAGTGTGTTAGCAATAGAGACAGATGAAAGTCCTGGAGCTGGGGCTATGTAGGTAACTCCATGTAGTTTTCCTTGAGGCTGAACAGTGTATTCTTCCTGGAAAGTCTGATGTTTTCTAGGAATAATGAGGGAGGAAAAAAAGTTAGTACTCAAAATACTTAATCAAAAAGAATATCATACTTAGAATACTGAATTTGAGCGTTTAGTCCCCGAAAGCGCAATGTGCTATTCACTTTAAATTCAGTATTGCTCCTCCTGATGAATGATTTGGATAACATTGTGCATTTCTAGACATATACTTCTAGACATACCTTTGAAGATAAAAATAAAACCACACAGTTCAGTATTACCACTTAGCTTTTGTGTATGTTCATTTTTAGTACGTGTATTTACCAATTGCATATTTATCAGGTAAGACTCATACTTTTCTAAACAGCAATTAAGTTATTTTATTACTAGAGATGGTAGGAGTTACTTTTGCCTTTCTAAAATTCAGGCAGGTCTTAATCTGACCAGGTGAAGCAGCTGTCTTGCAGTCTCTACTGTCAAACCAAAAGCAGTTGGCATCTGAAATCAGAAAGCCTTCACGTCCAAAATGCCCGTTTTCATTCCTTTTAATAGTACTTTTACCTGTCTTGATTCCAACATTGCCTCTGCTCCAGCTGGTGAAACGTGTGTTTAAAAGTCCTTCCTCTCCCAGCATCACCTCCTCAGTTGCCCAAAGCTCGGTTTGCCCAGCTTTGTAGAGCTGGCTGTGAATCCTCCCTTGGTCTTGAAAGTCACACCTCCTCCCTGAACTGCACCTGTGTGGGAAAGGATGTCTCAGGGTTACTCCTCCGAGGCTGAAGTCCCACCAGTTTAATCCAGCAACTACAGGCAGAGGCTTTTTGAAGATGTACAAAGTACCTTGCGGTGCAGCAGGTAAATTAGGGAATGCAGTGCTCCTGCTCTCTGCTCTTCCTGTGTCTCAGCAGGCTGGCTGCACGCTGTTCGACTGACTCTCTCTTAAACAGGGATCAGAAAAGATTTAACAGTCTGGACAATCCCATGGTTTTTTTCCTTTACAACAATATATTGTACTGCAAAACATTACTATGAATTCTGTAGGGATTTGTATCCATACTCCACTTTAAAGACTGTATCATGGCTGTATCATTTTTCTAAATATTTTTAATCAAACAATGATTGGACGTATTATACCTGTTGCTTTATAATTGTAATGTTAGAATAGGTACTTAAAGGCAATTAAAACATTTCTTGCTGTTAGTAATCTGGGGATGGCAAACTACATTATAATGGATGTTGAATTTGCGTTCCCATATAAACTGTACCCCAAATGTCAGTCAGTCCATGCCAATTAGTGCTTATGTTGCTAGGTCACCGTGGTCAATTGAAAACGGCATCAATAGAACTTGAAAAGGTTTCTTCCCGATCAGACCTTCTGACATATTGAGCAGAATAATGGATGGGAAAAAGCAGCCAAGGCCCCTACCCTAGATTCAGAATACTCACAGTAAGAATTCATTTGCAACCTGCAATTAACTAGAAAGAATGGACTCCCAGAAAGAGTCTGGACATTTAGAAAAGAAAGCCTCATTCTCCTGTATGGCACATGTTTACTCTTGGGATGGTGTGTTACATCTAGCTAACTCCCTGATATCTGGGGTTTAATCTACATTCGAGATCAGCGTGGGTGAATTGGCAAATTTGCCCCGAAAATAAAAGATGGAGAGAATCCTTCCAAGGGATTTGAAAAAGTCTCCAGTTTGTAAAATTGAATTTGCTGCTTGTGGTAGCTCTGTAGCTTTCCAGCTGTGGTGAGGCACAGTGAGCAAATGTGGCCTTTTGGTAGGAGAATCTTGGAAGATTATTGGGTTTTTTTTATCCCCCACCATTTCTCTCTAACGACTTGGCCACCTGCAGTACTCCTGCAGGCATCCTGGACGTGACAGTGTTTAACTCGGGGGCAAATCGAACCATTTATCATACAAGACTATAGAAATTCAGATTTTTGTGGTACCAAACTCTCTCTAGGAGCTCCGGTTCATGCTGCAGTGTGTTTCTTCTTTCTGCAGAACTGCTGGGGCTGCTCCTCTTCTGGCCTGGAACCGCATGCTGCAATCCCAAAATCAGTTCCAGCCAAATCAGTACCAGGGCCTGGGTGGACCCATGAGTTACCCGCAGAGACCTGACGATCGGATGGACAGGGGAAGACAGGTAGGACAACGTTGCCCTGTTTTGCATGTTGTCTTCTCCTCCTGAGCAAGGTTTCCTTCATGCGTGGCTGTGGAGGGTGAATGCAGCACAGGTAAGTGGTCCTGAGCTGGTTTTAGCCCAGTAGCTGTGTCACCAGTGACAGGTAAGCTTCCCAGCCTTTTCCAGCTCCTCCATGTGTACCCCACTGGCAAACAGCCCATGCCACGACTGTGCCACCACTGCTTTTCATTAAAAGTAGATCAAACACGCTTCTCGCAGCCGGAGGAAACGTGATCTGAAGGCAAGTGTTTCAACCAGAGTCTTCCTCTTTTGTAAGGAAATCTATCCCTGCACATTTTGAGGATAAAAGGGTTTCTCCCCAGCATGTTCTATATGGAGATTCCTCCAGCTTTATTAATTTTTTCCTCTCAAATGGTTATTGGCTTTCTCTTAGCTGAAAAACTACTTCAATGCAAATGTTAGACTCTAGTAGCCAGAGAAATAAACATGTCTGGGAAAGTACACCTGTGAAAATAGCTTTGTGTGGTTAGATGAGAACAAGGGAACGTGAGAGGAGAACCTCATACAGAATTATAGCTGAATTTATCGTTGCTTTATGAAAATGCCACAGAATGAAAATACTTCTTGAAAGCACCAGGTGAATTTGCTTACATGATTTTATTATTTTTTTGGGGGCTTATGTGTTCCCAGTAAAAATATAATCTGATGTACACTTGTACTAGAAATTTGAGTATTTGTGGTGCTATATGCTAATCTGAAACAAATTTCAGAGATCTGTATTAAGCTTTAAGTTCTGTTGCTGTTTTGGTAAGTCAGAACTATTACCTAGATGTGGGAAGGGGTAGGGAAAGGGGAGGAAGAGCACTCAGCTGCTTAGTAACAGCACTATTTCCCAATCCTTTCTGTGGAAACTAAGGCACAAACTGTTTGGAATTTGCCCTCTGTTGGGATCTGGTTCAGCTTCCTCTCAGGAACACACTGAAGACAAGACACTTCTCGGTGCACGCTCCTGGTTTTTCTTTTCTTCTTTCCAGTCTGCCTGTCTCCCCAGGGTACAAACATTTGTGTTACATGGTACAGCACACAGTGAGATTTTGGAGGTTGATTTCTGCGCCTGTTTCTCCATGCTATTGGCATTTTCCTGTAGCCATTTTCATGTAGGTATAAATTCTGTCCCGCAGTGTGTGTACTGGGTCCTATCCCAGTCTCCCTACCTTTGCAGCAGGGACTGCAAGTACAATCCATTAAATTGTAACGTCACACAGCATACTGGAAAGTCATCTTACACCATTTTTTACCACTTCTCATTCTTTTTGTGCTTTGTTTTTCGTTTCTGTGCCTGTTGAGAGACTCAGGTAGCGCTATCTATCACAGCCACTTTGGCACCGTGACGTTGTTACGGCGCGGGCGTTTTTGAGGCAGGCAGTACACCAAAAAACACGCACTCTCAAACCAAGGATTTTTAAGAGAAGAGCCTTTGCTCTTTGCTGGGGGAAGTGTTTTTTTTTGCAGGATGCTGCGTGCTTCTCCCTCTGGTTCAGCTTGTCAGGACCAAAGCCCAGCAGAAACAGCCTGTGAGCTGCTAATAACCTTCTCAGCATTGTCTGCCGACCGCAGGATTACAGGGTGCTGCTGAAAAGATCTATAGCCAGCAAGGAGCCTGCCCCAGCGCTCCCAACTCTTAAACTCTTGTTCAGCTGAACCCTTGTTAGCAAGCGGTGAGATTCCCTTCTCCCCCCTCCACTCCCCTCCAGGACTCCTACCCTGAAGCATTTTTAGTGCAGAGGAGGCTTTTAAGATTGGAGTAAAAATTGCCTTTTGCTCCTGCAGTTGTCATATTGATGTTGCAGCAAGAAATGGGGGGAAAAAAGAGGCAAGTATGCCACCCTGCACTCTACCTCCCCACGATACCCACAGCCATGGCCAGTACAAATCCTTCCAGGACTGGTTTTGGCTATCAGCAAAACTAGACAAGCCTGGGTTTTGATCACATGAAGTTTAATGGGGAAATAGTGGGGCTTGAATCCTGGCTGTGCCGCCTGCCTAGTCCCTGGTGGTTTTTGAAGTATATTTCACATTTGGATGAGGTGTATCGATAGGATCACTTTCCAAAAAATCTTTCATTTGGTGTTACATGGGTTTACCTAAATGCTGGAGACAAAGGAATAAATATGGAATTGCACTAATCCGTAACAGGGGCTGCTGTAATAAGGTTGGAAAATCAGTGGAGGATTTTGATGCTAGTGGAGCCTGGGTGGTGTTTAATTAGGGCTGAAAAACAGATGTTTGGAAAAAGTCTTGTCTGCTACACCATACTCTGCTCTGCCCTTTATCCTGTGTAACACAGGTGGGTATATTTGTGAGAGGAATCAGTGTTTAAACTAATTTATTCCCAACCTTAAATCCTCATGCCTAACAGCTGCAGCTGGAATCACAAAGGTGACCAGGAACTGCCTTCCGGAAACGGTTGCAGGGTGGGCTCAGGGAGAGCACCCTCTCCCAGTTCACATTTGGAAAGCTGTCTGGTAACTGGGGGGGTCTCAGAGCTGTAGGTGGACACCTACAGCCTGGGGGGGACACAAAACCCTCCTCCCTGGCAGCTCTCTAGCTGTTCACCACCTGAATGCTGTTTGGTAATATTGCAAGCTTACCCAAAACCTAATTCACCTGTCATTAGCACAGGACACGTCTGCTGGATGATGAAAAGAAGTTAAAAACTGGGTAGCGACAACAGTTTTATTTGTATTCACACACACGATGGTTGTTAAGGACAAATCTTTTAGCTCAAGTAAATTTGCTTCCTTCAAAAAAAATTTCCTCTGCGGTTGGGTCGCTTTCAAACTGGGTTTTTACCTCCTTTTAAATTTTTGTTTCCTTTTTTTCTGTGTTATTTTTTTTAAATGAACTTTCAGATGTCATTATTTCCTCGGGGCTGACAGCACCGGAATAAAATTAGAAGCTACCTTTAAAGGGTTTAGGGTGCAAAACCAATAATTGAACCTTAGCGTTGCTGCCTGTAAATTTCAAAGCTTTAAAGCCTTGAAAAGGGATTCAAGTGGAAGTGGTGACACATAGCAGCATAAATAATTATCTTTGGGCCTTTCACCTCTGAATTCTTTTTTTACGGCGTACAGAACATGGTCTGAAGAGGTTAATAAACGCGCTGCCGCAAAGTGCTTACAAAATTAATGCATCTGCCATGGATATGGGGGGGTTGCTCTGTGGTAGCGGCTATTTGGTAGTGCTTTCCAAGCTGTTCCAGAAAACTATAGGATAAACTTGTTCCTGTTGAGCAGGTGGTTTGACATTTTTATTATTTTAATCTAAAGAAGGTCCGGATGGGGGTCTTGTGTGACTGTTACAAGACCTCTTAAATTGTGGTTTTGTGCAGGGTTTGATTGCTGCCACTCTTAACCCGAAGGATTTTTCAAGGCATATATAGTCCTTTTTTAAGGAAATCAAACAATCGGAGCCAAAAACAAACATAGAACCTCCCTGATAGTGTATTTTTGCGTGGTTCTTCCAGACAGCTTTAAAAAGAAGGGTGTAAGAGATGGGTTTGGGTTCGGAAAGGGGTTTGGGGTTGGGGGCTGGCAAGGGGCAGACTGGAGCAAACCTTCCCATCACAGGTTTGGTTGCCATCTCTCTTCAGTTTGAGCCGTTATCCGTGAGCCCCTGAAGGACAGGGTAAAGATGGATTTCTCTTTTCAAGAAATGAAAAGAAAGCCCCTCTTACCCTACCCACCACAAAAGAAAAAAAAAAAGAAAAAGAAAAAAAACCCAAAACAACAACAAAAAAAGCCCCACAAGTAAGAAACAAACAAAGCCCTATAGCTGTCCTTAGTGCATCACATTTAATTAACTTTCTGCTCTCTGCAATATATCAGATTTTGAAATCATTTTAATTAATTGTTTCGAGGGGACCCTGCAATTTTACAACAGATTGCTCACTGGATAGTTGATGTACAGAATAGCTATATTTTTTGTATTGAAATTTAGATAAAGGTGATTTCCAAGGTGGGATTTTAGGCATCTTTCAGCTCATTAAAATGAATTGAGTGCTGAAAAAATGCTGCTTCTGTAACAAATACAATTATTTTTTTTCCTTAAAAAGCTATCTGGAAAAACGTCTGCCTCGCTTTAGCGTAAGATTCCTTACAGCTAAGCCAGAAAACTGGGAGTTTGAGGGGAAATTAATTTTTTCCTTTAAAAAAAAAGAACCTGACTACTCCTGCTAACGGCGTACAGGCATCACACGTCTCAAATTGATGCTTTTAGTCCACAAAAATGACAATTTCCATCATTACTCCACGTGAAGTGTAAGCACACGTACTGCAAAGCCCGGGTTTCCGTAGGAATTAAAATCTGTGTGTGTGGCTTTAATGTTGTGTGGGTTTTTGCTTCCAGCATCTCTGAAAGCAAGGAATAAGCAGAGGTGTTAAAGCTGGGAATTAAATTGCCCTCCGTGCTGTCTTCTGGCAAATTTCTTCCCCATTTCCAAGCCTTGCAGCTGGAGGCTGGGGGCCGGCGCTGCACGCAACCCCTCTCTTGGTGGTGGAAGTTTAAAGCTTGTGTTTTCAGGAGAGCATCCGAGTCACCGCCGCCGGGAGACCTTGGGCTCTGCCTGTGGTACCTTTCTGTGCTGGGGG
>JAOXNH010000023.1:6160378-6176254 GCA_028566575.1 Bartramia longicauda | reverse complement strand
CTCTTCTCCAGGCTAAAGAGTCCCAGCTCTCTCAGCCTTTCCTCATCAGGGAGATGCTCCAGTCCTTGAATCATCTTGGGCATCATTCCTTGGGCTGCAGTTCCCTGCTGGCCCTTAGGCAGTCACCCATGGGAGAAAATAACTGCGTCTGCAATAACCAGCAGGAATAAAAAAGGGTGGGATGCAGGCAGCTTTGGACAGTCTTGGTTGCAGCTGTGTTGTGCCATGAACCTTCAGCCCTTTTCTGCAGAAACACTCTGAAGACAGTGGGGTATTTGTCTTTCTTCTTCTTAGGGTTGCCAAAGAGCCATATTTTAAAGTTAGAAATACTTGTCAGCATCCTAGCGTGGCCCCCAGAGCCGATGACGCAAATATGACAAGGAGCGAGGTCAGATTACAAATGAGGCCGCTTCAAAACCTCTCCGGGAAAACTGGAGGTTTGGAGAAAGAGATGAAATGTGCTGAGGGGGGAAAAAAGAAAAACAAAAACCACACCCAACGAACTGCATCATGATCTGCCTGAAAGTGAGAATAAATACCCTCTGTCAGGAACTTGAGCTTCTCCTTGCTTTTGGCAGGAGAGCAACCCGTGTCCTGCCTGTGTGCATCCTCCTGCGTGCCTGCTGCTTTCTGTGGTTACCAGTGGAGCCAAGCGGTGACCTCCAAAGCCACGGAGCACGAGCCAAGCTCTACACCCGGTGTCTGCAGCAAAGTGTCCCATGGAAACTTGCAAAGCCACTTTGAGTTTAGCAGTATGGACACGAGGGCTTCCTAACCCGGGCCTGGGTGGGTCTTGCAGGATGGCCTAGAGATCATCAGCACGTCTGGACACGAAGGTAGGAAGCTGCTACGCTAGCAGGAACCACCTGTGTGTCCACGTAAGTGTGGTGGTACTGTGGTTTTATTGATTTTCATCCGCCGTTTTACTGCTGGGTTGTTCCCAAGATCCTTCTGCAGCACTTTGCCCAGGCATTTGGTTTTGCACCACCAGCAACTTCCCCACCTCGTTAATGTCCCCTTCTCCGCTCCCTCTGCAAGGGATGAATGAGCCACCTTCCCTGGCCAAAGCTGGACCACCTGACTCTGCTGAGGACTACCCGTGGTGACCAGCCAAGACGGAGATTACCTGCAGGACAAATGCAGTAGATGGATGGGTCAGGGTTGCACACAGGTTTGCATGCACATCTTCCAGCTGCTGGAGACGGGCAGCAGCCTCCCAGGATGCAGGGTAACTCTGTGCAGGCCCTGCCACGACGGTTTGGGCAAGGCGATCAGGACAGCCAGGGCCAGAAGAGGACAGGGGAGAGTAAACATGGCGTAATGGAAACCACCCGGGAGGGCAAAGCGCTCTTCCAAGCCCTCATATGAAAACCACGTTCACGAGGATGACCACGTGGGGAAAAAGCCTTGCATTTCAAAGCCATTAGTCACCGCGTGTTTGGGGACCTTTGGTTGCTGCTGCTGAAGCTCCTTGGAAGGGACCTGGAGGCAGTTTACCTGACAGCTTCACCCAGCGGCTGCACGACTGGCTGGAGCTCCACGGGGTCGTGCTTCCACCGTGAAAGCATGTGTAGGTGCTATAATCAATAGCAATTGATTATAATAATCAATTGTCTCACCGTAGTGAGACAACTGGCTGTGGCTCAGCTGCACACCCCGGTGAGAAAAGGGCCACCACTCTCCTTTCTGCAGCCCCTGTGAGGTGTGCCTCCATCCCTGGAGAGACCCGCTTGGTGCAAATGAAGTAGCCTGCTCACCCTTCCCTTCGCTGCAGCAATAACAGAAAAAAAAGGTCCCAGGGCCAAAATTGTCAAATTTAATCTGACTCCGAGGCTGGATTTCATCTCATCTCCGAAGCAATAGCAAAACATCATCTTTATGAAAAGTTGTCAAGAATCTAATTGTTTTGCAAAGGCTACAGATACCTCTTCCATTTCAAGGAACAAGTGGGGTTGCTTTTTGGTTTTGGAAGAATTGAGTAAGCATGAAGATTTCCAAACTTGCCGAGATACAAAACACTATTGTTATATAGTACAGTGAAACAGCTGGGGTTTATAAGTACCGTTAATGTGAAACTTTAACTTAAAAAAAACCCACCCCAACTCTAAAAAAGTTAAAGGAACAGAAAACATTTCATCCATACTAATGTGAGGTTTTAAACACATAGGCTTTTAAGTGAATTGGCCATAACCACAACAATATTTTGGGTCTGACCAGAGCATATATTGTATGCAGATGTTAATTTGGCATTTGCATGCATATGCAAAGAAAAAAAAAATATCTTTTCTACATTTTTTTTTTTTCCTTGAGTGCATTGCGATCTGGAGTCACTTTAGCTTTACAAACTGATTATAAACACTAATTACCTGAAAACATGCTGTTTGGCTTAATACGTGGCCTGTAGACTTAGGTTCTGCTTTATAAAAAACCGAAAAATTTAGCCGGCGTGTTCACCCCTCTATATATAGATACATACATTTATGAAGGCAGAATGTGCCGATTTGTACAAAACCCACATTCCTCTGTTAACCCTCTCCCTCCTATTTGCAAGCATCACGTCAGGTGAATCTATAACGTTTTGGAAGGGGAGTTATATGACTTTGTGTGCTTTCTCTGGCCACAGAGGTGGCTGCTGCATCGGAGGCGCCCGGCTGGACCTCAGCTGGGTAGGGCCATGGGGCCAGGTGGGAACCGTGCCCCACGTATCCTCCTACCCATCCCAGATCCATGGGCTGAGAGCGTCAGTGCTCTGCCTGCACATGGGGCATCCTTGCTTTAAAGGCTGCTCAGCTAAGCACACGGAGAAAACACTGAGCTCTATAAATACAGGAGCTAATGGTTTCTGGAAGGAGGCACTAAAGCCAGGTAAAACAGAGCTTCCGACCTGTTTTTCCAGTGATGGTTTCAGAGGCATTTTTAAGGTGAGTTATTCTGAAAAGGCAGATCACCCAGAGGAGCAAACTCTGAGAGAAGACAGAGCTCACAGATGGGACTTGGCTGTCCCAGTCTTATGGCCCTCAGGAGGTTGTGGAGAGGGTGTCCAGCCCTGAGCATCTACAGCTCTGGGGTGCTGCCTTCATTCACATCAGTATCTCCTTGGCTCGAAATGAGGAGTGCTGGAGGCAGACCTTCCCCAAAACACTGTCACCCCCTCTTTCTCATTCTCTCTCTGCTTCACACACCAAGGTGGGGTGGAGCTCATGATGGTCGCCTTCTCCAGCATCTCTCTGCTGTCTCACCAACACCACTGGCAACCAACCCCAGGATGCAAAGGCAGCAGATGGGATAAAATATTTATTGTTCTGCACTCTGAAAGAAATAACATTTGCGGAACACACTGCTGTTGGGAATGGTGGTCTTCGACCTTGGGAAATGTGGAATGAATTAAACAGTGGTAGCTGGTTTCAGGGTAAAACGAAGGAAAATTAGAAGAAGCAACGTTAGAGAAAAACATGCCTTATTTTTCTAACCAAATCTTATCTTTGCACTGTCTTAAATATCTAATGAAAGGAAGACTTATATTTGGTTGGCTGTTTCAGGGTTTACTTCTGTTGTCTCTTTCCCAAAGGTGAGTCCTCATCCCAGCTTTAGCTTTTGCCCTCTAAAAATATCCCCCCCCACCCCTTGCCCCAGCAGCAAATAGCTAGTGAGTAAGCGAGCCTATTTTGAGTGTCTCTTGCTTTAAGGCAGCTATTCCTACATTAAAAAGGTTATAAAATTGAATGATAATGAGAAACACTTCGTTGGCTTAGGAGAACAACTCGGCGAGGATGGGAGCTGTATGGTCCTAACCGGAAGAGATGAAGCTGAAGCTTTTATGGCTGTCCATCCTCCAGCACCACTTTATTAATCGAGTTATGCTTTGCAGTTAGGGCTGCCGGTCTGGAAGGGGAGGGGAAAACACGGATCTCGACGGGAGAGACCTGCCGTGCTGCTCCTGACACCTACCATCAGGGCTCAGCCTCCATAGATTCATCGGAGCCCTGATCCAGCTCCCCAACGAATCAGCAGGAGGGGGTTCCCAGGTGAGCTCAGAGGGTTGCGGAACAAGCTTAACTTTTCATTTAATCTTCTCCCCATTTATTTTCTGAGCTGAATTACCTGGGAGGGCTATTTAGGCTTGCGGCAGAGGTGAGCCGAGGTGTGCTCCCGCGGCGGAGCGGGCAGGGGAGGGTCTGGAGGTGCCGCGAGCGCTCGTCGGGCTCGTTTGCCATCACCTCAAAAGCACGAAAGGCATTTTCGGTTGTTTCAAATTTTCATCTTCAGAGTATTTTTCTTGTTAGTTCATGCTCAGCTTTCATTCATCTACAGGGAATAGCGCCGCAGTAACACGATACACAGCAAATATCACCATTTAAATAGAACCAATCCATTGTGAATGAAGACTTCTGCGAAGAATAGGAGGAAAATAGAGCTAAAGGGCTGCTAAGTAAACTCTTTTATGTGTGACATTATGCAGGCAATGGTTTTGGAGTGCAAAAGATATTTTTCATTATATCAGTGTTATTAATTCCATCAGCTGGAACCGGATTGGTACATGAAATGGCTGTGTGTTTCCCAGGTTAATAAATCTGCATAGGTTTATTGTTCGGAATAAAACCTATTTTCCTCAGCAAATAACCATGATCATTTGGGGTTACAACCATTCCTCAGGAAATGCTTTATAACTAACATTTTTATTGGTATCATAGGAAATTCATATGCCAAATAACACGGGACTATAACTTTTATCTGACTTTAAAACAAAATCTGTTATCTTTTATGGCCAGTTTCATATAGTCCCACTATCAGTTTCCATAAAATTCAACAAGCATTCCTCATTCAGCCTGGAAAATCAATAACAGAGTTGGTTGAAAAGTGAAAATGTCTTTTTTTTTGCAAACATTTTTTAAATTTCTGAGTTGTTCCCGTTTGAAAGTGTTTGCAACCAGCTGGTTCCTGGCAGAGAAAAAACACTTTAAGGCTCTTGATAATGTTTTCTGTTATACTTCTTCAAAACGTAAAGGACGCACATTTCTGGGGGCGAGATGAACATTTTTCACAATATCATCAACTTTAATGGGCAATTCGGTTTTTGTGAAAGGTTTATTTTCCATGTAAAAACTTCAAATCAAAACCACTTTTGCCAGCGGTCGTGTTCCAGGCTGAATCCATAAAACCCCACTTAATTATCACATCAGTTCATTAAATTGGTCCCTATTGATTCGATGCTGATGGATCAATAGCACTACTGACCATAAAAAGGAGGCGTGATCACCAAGTAGAGGAGTTTTGTGGTGGGCTTAAGCCTTTACCCTCCTCTGGCACAGGTTTCCTGCATGACTTCCTTGGTTTTTTGTGGTATTTTTGCAAAGGAAAAATTCCCTTTTGCCTGCTGGTGCTGTGGATTTGGGCTGGAGGAGCGGCACCACAAAAGTGGCCAAATTTACCACCCGGCTTAAAAATTCGTAGGTGAGTCATAGTATTTTCTCCCTATCTTTTCTCTTAACCTCCCGGTCTTCGGGGCAGAGACAGCCCAGTATCCCATTCCCGTGCAGCACCAACCACTGTGGGGATCTCGGTCTCATTTGGAGTCATTTACGCATCTGCATTAGACAATCATTCATTAAACCACAACATAAATAAAGTCGTAACAGGCATGGGGAGAGCCCGTGAGCTCATTAAGCCCGTGGAAGTTTCTGCCGTTGACCTCAGCGAAGCCAGGATTTTACCCTGCGGTCTGGTTCTTTTTTTTTTTTAAAGTCTCTGGGAGTTGGTCAGGATCGGATACAATGGATGATTAAAAGAGAAGAATTACAAAATTTTAATTTTAATTTGGCAGTGCTGTTGCAGGGCCTATTGCAATTATATTGCTGTGCCTTCGCACAGCCGGAGCCTGGGCCAGCGCCCGCCAGAGTGAATGGAGATGTCCCCTCGGGATGCGGGCGAGGGATTTAAGCTTCATGTTTGTTTTTTCAGGCAGCGTTTCAGTAAGTGCTTTACAAAATAAGGCTCTGGGGGAGACACCCACAAGCATCCCATCGTCAATGAAAAGCCATCTCTGCGTTTGAATGGGAGGGCAGCTCCTCTCAAACCATCTGAGATGCCAGCGTGCCTGGGGGGAGAGGCTTTCTCCAAAAGGGGTGGCAGGGAGACAAGAAAAAAGAACTGTCTATTGATGGAAATCAGGTTTATTTGTAGGAAAGATTAATACTTAATACAGTTTATCCTCTAAAGGTCACTACCACCTTCTGAATATCCTGCAGATCTTCTGACTCATTGCTGAATTGCATCTATTGTAAATGATGTTTTAAATATTTCACAGAAAGTATTATGCCTCATATATAGACAGACAAGTTGGTTTTTTGGGGGTTTTTTTGTGCTTTTTTTTTTTTCAATTGTAAAAAAAACCCAGCCATTTCTTCAGCCAGGAATATGATTTACAGACTGAAAAAAAGTGAAACCCATGATATATGTGAAATAGGTAATTAATAAATCATAAAATGGGTTGAGTAGAAGATGGAAAAATACTTAAGCTGGATGAATTTGACCAAATTAAAACAGGCTATTAAATTGCCTAGCATCCTGCTTAATAAAACTGATATGCTGTTTTATGCTGGAGGTTTGCGAGGGTAGATGGCTTCCCGGAGCGAAACGCGTTTCATCTGCTGGGGAATCTGAGGCGAAGCAAAATTAAAATTTTGATCTAAGGTCTGCAGCTTTTGGTGGGGAGAGGTACCGAAACGCTGAATCCTCTGCCTGCGGATAAATGAAGTATCCCAAACTCCGTGACTGCTACCAGGTGTCTGGGCTGGGCACAGGGCCAAGGATATGTAGGTGACGCTGCCCTTCGGGATAAGGGGCCGTACAGAGCAACCCCAGCCTGCACTTTTCACCCCACCAGTTGAACCCAGTCTCTCCTGGACACCCACAAAAACGACACAGCGATTGAGGCGGTAAAGGAGAGGCGGTTGTTTCTGGGGAAATTACACAACAGAGCCCCAGCCATGGGGGAAAAACCCAGCTTCGTTCATGAAAGCTCCTCAGAAGAACTGTTGCACTGTGGCTGCTTGAGCCATGATGAGCTGCCCTCCCAAAATGAGGTTCCCCAGGTCCCCAGATCCTTCCCTGCTGCAGCTGAGCCATCCCAGCTGCAGGCTGGCGTGCTGCGGGAACCCAGGCATGGAGGGAGGGAAGGCATGTGAAATGGAAGCCGGCATGCTGCTCTGCTCTGGATTCAGGCAGGTGGGCGGCTTGTGCGTTGCCGGAGGATGCCAAGGGCTGCTTCAGGCCCGACACTAGGGACACCCGCTCCGTGGAAGGGCTGTCCCCCCCCACCAGGCTCCTCTGGCCTTGGCAGGAGAGCAGGGGCGTTATGGGACAGCTGGCGTAGGGAACCAGGGCTCCCCGCTCCAGAGACAACAGGGATATAGAGGATGAGGAGGCAGGAGGAACCGCAGGAGATGTGGCTACTCCTGCAGCAGATCCAAAGGGACTTTCCGCAGCTGCCCCCCCCCCCCCATCCCGCCTCCCGCAGTGGGGTGCAGCTGGGTTGAGAAGCACCAGCAGCAGGACACCCTGTGGTGGAGCAGGGTGGCTCCTTGTGACGCGGCTTTTAGGTCGGATACTGGTGCAATAGCCCCACTGTTTCAGACAGCTGAAAGGTGCCCACCAAAACCAGTTATCCCACAGCACTTTGAGGCCGAAAGCCCACTGCTTCCAGCCACCCATCCCATCTATCCACGACCAGTTCTTCTCCGCTCCAGAGAGGTGGCAATGGAGAAGGATGGGGCAGATGCAGTAAAGGAGCAGAGAGTGAGGATGGGATGCCAACGATCGTGTTTTGCATAAAGAGCAAATAACTTTGCAGCTAGCTTGTCAAGAAATTCCAGCTAAACTCTTTCTCATCATCAACTGGGAAATTTGCTGACATATAGCAGGAAGCCTGTACTAACATGCCCAGCTACCCGTGGAAGATGTCCACCCATAAAGGTTGGCAAATGCAACAACTGATTTCCAGTTCAATTAACTGGTGTAATCTTTGATATATTTTCCATAATTTTTGGTCTAGCTTGGTATAAGCATTAATGTTATTTTAAACCGGTGCAACCGTTACCTATTTAAATCCCACTTTGAATGAAAAACATTGGTTTATACGCAGAAAAGTGTAGAAATGCTTCATAAAGGTCCCTGAGTGCAGATTGAGGAGCAAAATTGCCCCATCAGGATGGACCGTGTTGGGTTGGAGTGTAAAGCGTGCTACCCACCACCCACCAGCCCTGCTTCAAATTCCCCACGGGTGTTCAATGAGCACTGGAGGTAATTAAAGCTTTCCTGGCTGTTCTTAGTTGATGGCCAGAGAGAAGCCAAGCCACGGAGACACTCAGCACCTGGAAGGAGCCAGATATCCTGATAATTTGTTAAAAGACCCTTTAAACCAACACCCGGCAGCTTCATGGGAAATGCTAATGACAACTGTTGGGACAGACACCCTGGTTTGTTATCTCCTCGGGGTTAAATTACCCCATTCATCCATGCTTGGGAGGACAATGAGCTTGGCAGGCAGACCCACAGTAATCCTCTGACCCAGCCCTACCTGCAGTGACACCGGGGCGAAGGAGGACTTTTAGGAAGGTATCAGTTTCCACAGTAAACTTTCCCAGCAGCCAGGAGCTGAGGAATTGCACTCCTGCCTGGGTGGGGAGCAAAGCATCCTCATGCATCGCTTCCGCAGGCGGCTGAAAGAGGTCCCAAGACCCCTGCAGCGCCTGGACTAACGGGGGGGAGGATGAGACAGAGCACTGGCATTTCACGGTGCCAGGGTTAACTTGCAATCAGTGCAAAGCTGAGTTTTTTTCAACAGTTTTGCTGCTCTTTCATTACAAATCTCATCTGGGCAGTAAAACCGAAGCTTGCTGCCTTGTACCTGGTGAGGTCGGATAGGAGACGCGTGGTCCCATGGGGACTAGCTAGGCTGATGGCCAACCCGTGCCAGCCCAGATGGACTTTTCTTCTGCATTTGTGTAGCAAAAGGGACTGGCCTGACCCTGAGGGGCGCTTCTCACACCCTCTCAGCCTAATCTGCTGTGGTGATGCCCAGAGAAAGGGTTAGCTGGACCAGGCGAGGGAGATGTGGGAAAGGCAAGCTCAGAGCCCTGTGGGATGGCTGCTGGCAGCAGCATCGTGTTTGCTTTCCTCCAAGCAGGCATGACTTTTACTCTTTTTTTATCTCAGCTATTGTCTCTACCCATTGTCCAAACACATTTCTTACCAGCTGGTAATTTATTAAGTGTGTGCTGTAACACCATGCTGTAGCCCATGCCACTGTAAACTGACTTAAATAAACTCTGCTCGCTCAGGAGGGAGCAACCGGCCAATTTCTAATAAGTACGGGCATTGAAGAGGAGAAAAGGACCAGATTCAGAATTAAGTTTAAGCACAAAACGCCACCAAAATCAGCACCAACCTTGACTATTCCCTGGACAAAACAGCCGTCCAGTTAAAGAGAGCAGGGTTTAACAAGGGCACACAGGAGGAACAAGATGGGATCTGAAGCAGTTTGCAGATGATGTATTGCCAAGGCCCTTACTCTAAAAAGAAGAGCCATCTCCTGCGTGTTTGTTAACAGATGCTTTTTTATTACATCTGAATAGCTGTTGGTTGGAAAAGGAAGATCTGGAAGTGCCCTGGTTCTGCAGGATGCACGAGGCCAGCTTGGGCACCTCAGCAGGAGAGAACAGGGTTTCTGGAGGCTTCCTTTACAACAGGAGAAAAGAACTACATTTGGGCATAGGCTTTTTTTTTTTGCCACTGAAAGTAATTTCATTTAAAAATGGAGCTTTAGAAGAAAAGAGGAACTCTTCACACTTTCAGGGCAAATTCAGCTATTGATTTCAGCTAGAAAAAAGCACAGATTTTTCTTCTTCTTTTTATTTTTTTAAATGTCAAAACATTTCACTTTAGACTTGCTAAAACATTTGACATTTCCCAAGCAAAAACCTTTAAGCCTTTTGTTTCCAAACAGCATTTGTTTATTTCTAAATTGACCTAAATTAAAAAACAAAAGTTAGAACAAAAGAGTTAAATAACGCAGCAAGGCAAAACAAAGTCCTTCGGATTGCAATCAAAGATGATGTTTCAGGTTGACCCAACATGACACATTCTGGATTTTATATTTTTACCCCAACAGCTGAGATTCAACATGTGCTGGTTTAGCTTTTTTTTTTGTTTCTGATTTGGTCGGGGAGCCAAAAAATCCATTATCGGCCCAGCTTGATGAGGAGCTCTTCCACAGGCTCCCTGGTGGGGAGAGATCCCTGCTGCTCCTTCCTTCGGATGGGCATGTTGAAGGGTAAGAGAAGCCCTCTTGGCCAATGGGACAAGGCAGTTGTCCTCACGTAGGGCGGAGAACAAGACTTGTGGCCACCGGATCCAGCTGCTGAGAACATCTGGCAGCATCTCTGGGGTGATTTCTGCAGCTTTGGCTGGTTTATAAAGCTTCAAGTCAGGCTTGTGTCCCTGTGCCATCTGAACGTGGCTACTTTTAATATAATGTTCAACGTGAGTTCAGGTTAACTTCCCATCAGCTTGCAGCCCGTGGTGTGGCAGACACACGTGCATCCATCAGTGGCATTACACCATCATTAGCAGAGGTTTGGGTAAATATGCTACTCAAGTATTTGATTACTGGCTCACTTTCATGCTTCACTTTTGGTCGTTACAATGTCAAACTTCAAATGCTTGCTTTATTTTTTCTACCTGGGCTGGCAGTTCATTTAATATCATAAAACAAAAAAAAGGCCACATTGATGACATATTTCGATTTTTTTTTTCCCTGCCACTGATTTTTTTCCTTAGCTGTGCTTGACAAATGAACAGAAATATGGGGATGAAAGAGAAGAACAGAGTGAAGGAGAGATAGAATAGAAAACAATAATAGTTTTAAGTATAACAAATTGAATAAATAACATAAGGAAATAATCAAAACTAATGTCCCTTGTTCCAGATGCTGAAATGTTTTGTAGATCGCATTTAAAGAGAAAGGTATCTTGGCTTTGTTTTCCTTCTTTTTGATGCTGTGACTTCCTCGGCTGGGGTTAACATTTGCAGAGATGGATTTCGGGGTGGAAAATCCTGCAGGTTCAGAAAGCCGGGACACAGTCCCAGGTGCTGCAGTTCTACTTTGGGACATCATCACGTGTCCTGACCCCACACCAGGTGACCTTCCCTTTTTCTCCCTGTAAAAGCTCCTAGAGAGAGGGAATGCCACACTGTTGCTATCGCATGGGAACGCGGCAGCCGCTGATGGGTGTTTTACCCCCCCTCAAAAAAGAGGGAAGAACTGCTAAATCATTCCTTTTTCTTGAGCAAAACACCCATCAGGGAGCTTCTCACCCGTTTTCCAGGAAACCTTGGGTAGCGCATCCTGGACTGGTCTTGAAGAGCATTTGGGGACATCATTAGCAGCGTTGTGAGCAGTAACCTGTAGGCTGTAGGGAGCTGCTCGGGCATCCTCCTAAGGAAAGCCAACTGTCCCTGCTGCCGTAGGGGACATCGCTGCTCTCCGTGGCCAGTCGCCCCAGCAAACCTGCTGCAAGCCTGCTAGAGAGCAACCGAGAGTGCTAATTGGATTGTATCAAAACTGCATATTTCATAAACATTACATCATTTCCTTGCTGCTTTCAGCAGACTGATTCAACAAATGTTTTCTATTTTACTCCAGGATTCAAACATGAGATGGGCTCAGAACTTGGCAGTAATTTACTTGCAGCTTAAATTTATGACATATACGAACATTTATATTCATTTAAAATGAAAGGCAGAGCTGCACAAACGTTTTTCATCCATTTTTTACTATATGTGCTGGTTTTACCTTCTGTAGAAATTATTATATGTCTAGTTATATAGCCAAGGGAAAAAGAGAAAAAAAAATAAGTTCTTATACTTCAGGGGAAAATGTGTACAATTAATATCAGTTTACACATCTGTAATAACATAAAATATATACACCCGAGGTTACGTGTCATGGCATAAATCATAAAAGGGTCATAAAGAGTTATTTAAGAACCTTGTAACAGATTTTATTAAATAACATTATCAAATATTAAAGCTTTGTGTGAATAAATGCTGTAGAAGGGCTGCACAAGCTTTCTTTGCCCCAGTATATAGCTGTAAACAAATTTTCCCAATAAAGACTAGAAAGCTGGACCAGATTCTTGGCTATTTTCAGCTAAGAGCCATCATCTGGCTCTAGCAGGGCTACTCCAGTTTATCCAAACTGTGGACTTGCCTTTTGGTGCAAAACCCCCTGTGGTCTGAAAGAGGTGATGGTAAAGGGACAGTTGGTCCTGAGCAGTGTTAAAAGCTCTGGGATGAAAAAAGCCGGAGGAAAACCCTTCTGCTTGCGTTGCTTTGGAAAGTCCAGTCACCTGCCAAGGGATGCTACCTTCCCAGGGTGATATTCCCAGCCCCTTGAACCAGGGGCAGATGCCTGGGCCGCTCTCCTCTAAACCCATCTCAGTTCCTAAGGCACCAGACCTTAAAATCAGGGTGTTACTTTCACAGTAAAAATTATTAGAAGTGCTCTCAGAGATCTTCAAGTTTGCCTAAAGGTTTATTTCCCTCTTTCCTCCCTTTCAGGAGCACATGCTTGGTGTACAGTACTTGAGAAAGTTGGCTTTCTGAAGTAGAGGGGTAGGAAATATAGTGCTAATAAAGTTTTATATCCTTTCTCTAATATATATTTAAGAAAATATTTCTCTGCATAACGTATTTTTCTTTGCAAATGTGGAGTACCTGAGACTGTGGTAGGGTATAAAGATTTTATTGGCACCCATTTGGGATGGTGCAAGGATCTCTCTCCTTGTAAAAGTTTTAATAAAATCAAATTATAGAGTATTTAGGAGAAAATTAATATCTAATTTTGCTGAAATACCAGAACACTGCCAAGGCCGCTCAGCCCCTCAATAAATAAAGGAGCAAGCAGAGGAGTAAATGAACTTTGCCAGGCCGGCCTCCCTGCTGCCTGGCAGGGACCGAAACACCAGCCCCATCTCAATCCTCTCGTCAGGCACTGGGAAAAGCTGTGGCAGGGATGAAGACCAGGGCCTGCTGGTGCCGTGAGGGTCCCATCTGCACCTCTCCCCCTCCCCAGGCACCACATCGGTGGGATCTGGCACCGATGCCACAACCGGCACACCAGTTGTCCACCCAACTGCAGGTGTCTCTTGCTGCCTGCTCCCTCCTGCAGTTCTGGAGGAAGACCAGGATCTCCCAAGGGTGACTCAAGCTGCGCTAAGATCAGAGGACCTGCCCTGTGGAGTCACCTTTCCTCCCATGCTAGTTCAGACCAAATATTTCACTTTGCGACGGCTGCCGAAGCTAGGTGAGATCAGTGTGATCATGGGAACTAACAGCTGGAATTTCAGCCGTAGGCAGGAAAAGGTACACAGCTGAGGGGACATATCACGTGGTGCAAATCTACTCAGGGCAGGAAAATTTTATTGCCACTTTTATAAGACTCTGTTGAGACCTTCTTTATTAGAGAAATCGAGAATTTGGTCATCCACTTGCAAGGAAGCTCAGCTGGAGCTACAGCCAGCAAACAAAAGAGCTCCAAGATATCCTGGAGAAAGGAGAGCCTGTCTTTTAGCCAAGAGAATTGAAAGCTGAGAGCAGACATAACTCCTGTCAACAACCACATCTCAGGGATGGAGAGGACCCAGCAAGGACGGTGCTGGCTCCAGGCAGGTGTATCTTTGCTGGCCCACAGCTGGAAGGAGGTTCCCAGCCATCCATGGAGACGGTCCCGAAGAAGTTTCCCATACAAGCTGTGGCTATTAAAACTCCCACATTTGTGGGGTTTTGGAGGTTATTTATGGAAGGCATAACACCATGTGGGATTCTCTAATGCAAAGATGTTTTCACCATCCTGTGCTACTTGAGACAGCAGAAGATTGGAGGTGGGAATACTCTCTCCTGAGCACTGCCCTTTGGTCCCCCGCTCTTCCACCCTGATCCCCTTCAGCCCTGCAAGGCCAGGCAGAAAGCTAGTCCTTGCTGGGTATCCCTCCTGTTTTCAATAAAAATATGTTTTGGTTTGGTAAATATCAGCAATATAGCCATTCGTTATATATATACTGGAAATAACTTGCTTGTGTTATTATATCAAAGTCATTAGGCATCGCATTCAATACGCATGCTATATTAATTCCATATAAACGAGGGGGTTAGTAAAAGCGGTCTGACTTAAACAAAATAAAATGGGCTGACTCGGAAGATATTGGTTGCAGATAATACAAGATTTTTTTGATTAAAATGTATAAGAATTTGAATAAGAATGCATTGTTTGGAATACATTTCCATTGGTCTCCGAAAGAATTCCTACTTGCAGATATATGTGGTTTGAGTTAACAGGCGAAGGATTAAAAAAATACGTTGGGTTTGGGCTAATTCTTGTAATTATATATTTTTGGTAAACGTAAATTGATTTGGTATAATAGGTCTGATTGGAAAATTACCTGTTTGAGATGGGAAAATAAAAGGGATTGTTGGACAAGAGTTTGAAAAAATGTTGGGTTTCAGTAGGATGCTTTGCTCTGAATGAAAGTCTGTTTCAATAAAAATGTTGATTCGAAAATTGTGGTTTTTAGTCAGATGGTATTTGATCCATTAAAACTGTATTGGTTTTATTCTTTATGTTTGCCTTTCATTGAAATATATTGGTACGAAGCATGAAACAAGCATGTGTCAGGCATTACTCAGAATAAATAAGGAAAAAAAAAGAACAGCAAAGCAGCAGCAGCTATAATTGTGAAAGCAAGCCTAAATAACCCAAAGTCATTCTATATCACGTGGCCCTCATGCTGGAAAAAGCAGGGCTGCACACAGAAGGCAAAGCTCTAGCATGATGGGCAGAGGGAACCCAGCCTCTTCCCCGGAAAGCCGGGAAATCGTGGTCCACTGGTGTCACTGGGAGGAGGATCAGGCCCCAGGAATGCAAAGATGGAAAATATCTGCTTTATTAGATCAGCCCATCCAAGGGATTGTTTTGCAGAGGATGGGTGGAATTGCTTTGTCTGGCCCAAATTTGCATTATAGCAGTGACAGGAATCCTACCGCTTCCCTTGGAGGACTTTTCCACATTCTAATTGATCTGATTGTTAGGAAATTGTTCATAAAATTAAGAATCTTGGAAGTAAATGAGGGAACCCAGGCAGAGCTGCTCCACGCAAAGAGCAATAAACATATGGAACGAGTTAGGCTGGGGAAGGCAACTGAGCAGTATAAATGAGTTCAAGAGACATTCAGATTTATTTCTGGAGAAGTAAAGGGACTGGGAGTATGATGAAGAAAAGCAGGGAGGTGGGTTTAGCAGGCATTTAAAAAGAGAAGGCATGCTTAAAAGGGAGGACATTTACAGAGGGAGAACTCAGACTATGTTTTTCCAGGGACTTCTTGGTTTTATTGATGTCTGAAACACAAGAAAACCATGCTCCCTGTTGCACAGAAGGTGAGAGATGTTCCATTTTTTTCTTGAAGAAAAGGTTTTATTCCAGGGAAAATTCAGCTGAAGAAATGGGTTATGCACTCAAGGCTCCTGTCGTGCTCCTCTCTCAGCCTGAACACATGCTCTGCTGGGGCCACGCGCTTAAATCCCTGTAATGTCAAGTTAAACACAAGAACCATGCACTGAGCCTTTACACTTGAGGCACATGGCACCTCTGGCCACTACGGGTGGTCAGGAGAGCCGGTCTGGTAGACTACACCAAAGCCAACACCCGCAGAAATCCTCCATGTCTGCTCAGCGAACCCAACCCATATATTCATAGATTGGTCCAGGCTGGAAGGGACCTCCAAAGGTCATCCAGTCCCACCTCCCCGCAGTCAGCAGGGACA
>JAOXNH010000023.1:6147676-6160080 GCA_028566575.1 Bartramia longicauda | reverse complement strand
GGCCCATAGAGATCATCCAGTCCAACTCCCCTGCCAAAGCAGGGTTGCCCAGAGCACATCACTCAGGGCTGCATCCACTGAATTTCACTGAATTTTTTAGAGAAATTAAAGAAAAAAGAATAAAATCCAACAACTATTGCTGCAGCCTTTTCCAAGCCTCACGGCATAGGTAGGCCATGTGCAACTGGGGGCTAACGTAGGGTTATAAACTCAGGTTATAAATAGACCTGCCTGGTGGAAGTAGAGGCATGTCCATAAGGAGTTACCAAACAAATCACTGCCATTCCCAACCTCGCTGGCAGGCCTGGAAGAAAGGTGTCACCAAAAGAGAGTGGCAGCTCCATGCTGACAAAGGCTTCCTTTCTCTGCTGCCCATCGCCAAAGAAAAGTATTTCTGTCACTTGACCCTGCCCGTCACATTAAAAAATGAAAACTCGCCCAGGGGACACACCAAAAATGAGTCCTCCGCTCTGTCTAGAAAATAAATTAGTGTTTGCAAAGAATGGCTTCAGATGGACGAGGCCACGGCAGAGCTGGCAGGAGCCACTGGCCTCACTGGAGCTCTGCCCTTTCCCATTGGGCTGCTTTTGGCCTGTCAGGAGTGATTAATTCTGCACCTAACGCAAGGCCACAAATGCACTTTGTCAAACGCTGGGGGAAAGCCCAGGCGGACGAAGCCTGGCTTTCCTGTTCTCCAGCCACCGCAGAAGAAATGCTGTGGAGATAGCCAGGTCTGAAATTCCGAGTGAGTCCTCGGTGAGCGGGCAGTGAGCCTGGGCAGAAGGAACAAGGACCTAAGGGGTGCAGAGAATTAACTCCTTGGCTGGGGGTGACAGCCACAGGCTCAAGATAATTTTGCTATTTTACTATACGACTGGTTCCCATTAAGGCAGGCGGACGCTCTGCCTAATCTGACGTCGTTATATCGAGGAGAACGACAAAGTGCCCTAAGCACGTCAAGGAGGTGCAGGAGTGAAGAGCTGCTTGTCTTACCCTCCATCTTCGTGCAGGTGCCGACCAGGGGGACACGGTGGCATCTAGTGGCCACACTCCAGAAGGCAGCAGCCACTGAGCGAGGGTGGCTGGGCTCCCAGAAACCAGGGGTTTCAGCCCTCAGTTGCAAACCAGGACCAGCTCTGCCCTTCGTCACTCCTGACGGGGCTTAATAACCCTTAAGGACTAACCGAACGTTTAGCTGGAAATGTCACCACTTCCTTACGTACTCCTCTCCTCCCCTCTGTTTACAGAATCACAGAATGATATGGAGTTGGATGGGACCTCTGGAGATCATCCATAGTCCAACCCCCCTGCCAAAGCAGGTCCACCCAGAGCAGGTTGCACAGGAACGTGTCCAAGTGGGTTTGGAATGTCTCCAGAGAAGGAGACTCCACCACCTCCCTGGGCAGCTTCTTCCAGGGCTTTGCCACCCTGTTACCCGTTTCCAGTAGGTACTGTTCTTTCTGCAATTTAAAATGCTTTCTCCTCTTTCTCTCCACCACAGGAAACCCATTCCCATGCCAGGCTGCCCTGTCCCTGCAGGCAGGATGGGCGCGTTGGGCTTCTCGGCTGTGGGTCAGCACCTCCTGCCTGCTGCTGCCCAGCTGCCAGACAAGCTGCAGCCCGACTTGCCAAGGAAGCTGCCATAAGGGACCGCTGGACCTTGCTCCATACGTTGAGGATATCATGGATCCCACCTCCTGCCATGCCCAAACCAGTCCGTGCCCCTTCTCCTCACTGCAATGTCACCTGTCCCTTGGGATTTGTCACTACCCACCAATTCACACTCACTAAAAAATCATTTCTGTAAAGTAGAGGTAGGGTTTTTTAACCTTCACGTTAATTAAGCTACCACAAAAGGAGGGCAAGTGTGATAGAAACCTGCATATCCGTTCCCCAGGCAGATAAGAAATGTGCCTGCCTGATTTGCCTGTAGTATTCATTGTGAGGCTGGGAAATGGGTGCCTAGGAATAACCCCTGTGTTGAGAATGACGAGATTAAAGCCAAACTCCAAGACACAACCTGCCAAGCTTTCCGCTGTGATGCCCATGGAAGGGACCTCGTCCCATCCTGAGCCACAAGAACTCGCCTAGGGGTTGGCACAGGATGAGTTTCATGCATTTTTTGCTATGAGTCTGGGAAGGATAAGCAGTCAGGACGATGGTCTGTAACAGGCAGTAAGGAAAAATCAGGAAAAAATAGCATGCTGAATACTCTTGCAGGATCCCGTGCTTTGGGACTGTTCTGGCTGTTTCAAAGTGGAAAAGAGGGATGGTCTTCAACTTGAACTTATCATCTAAAGTGTTTAGTGTTCACTCAGACCGTCACTGAATCGTGAAGTCTTACGAAAACTCATCTCTCATTTCTTCTGATACAGGGAACTAGATTCCCCCTCGCTCTGTCTCTGGCACCATCCGGGAACCAAGCCTTTTGCTTTACAAGAGGGGTGGTGAAGGAAGGCACCCGTTTCACAGGGCAGGATCATGTCTTAAAAAAGCATCAGCAGTCCCTCTTAAAAAAAACCTGGATGGGCTCCACAATACCACACACCCTGTAATTGCTCTTATTTGACTCCAAAACCAAAATGAAACCTGGCACACGCTCCCAGCTGCGCTTGCTAATGTGAATATTCCATATTTGCACATTTTTAAAGTGTGTTTCTGCTCTGATGTCAGGCTCAGATAAGAGCGTGAATAACTCACTGCCTTGTAAGAAATCCCTTGCTGACATCAGTGTGACTTTGGGGTCTGCATTTAAAAAAAATAAAAGGAGGATCATTTCAGCCTCTCCGAGGAGGCTGGAAAACTTACTCAATAATCCGCTGATGCTGCAGTTTGGTTTAATAGGGTTGAGCTCTGGTTAAGCATGTTAATGAGTGTGTTGTAAATAAATAATGGAGGATGCTGCTTCTTTAACATAGCAATAATTATTTTAAATTAAACCCTCGTTACAAAGAAATTAACTTTCACCTTGCTGACTCCATCACTTGTTCTGGAAGAGCTGTATCACACTTCAACAGGGGAATCCTTCACAGTTGGAAAGCGAGGACTGAGCTCATTTGAGATGAGCATGAATTATTGAAACTTCCATCAAAAAGGAAAGCTGAAATTGAGGGCTTTTTGCAAAAACACTACCATCAAAACCTCACAAGTGTTTTCCACGTGCCGTTTGAATTTCCCGAGCTTGTATGAGGTGAAAACTCTCCCCTGTTACATCCAGCCAGATTTTTCAGGTGTTGCTCCGTTGGTCACCTAATTCTGTTGTTTCAACTTAATGCAACGAAAACTTCTCGCTTAAAAATGCTCTGCCTTGTCCATAAAAGCTGAGGGAGAGCTACAGGGCATACGGGGAAGCTGGAACTGGAAAACCTCTGCTCTGCCTGGTCAGCCCAAACGACGTCCCGTAATTACACCCTGTAAGCCATCCTGAGGTGCAACATCTACATCTAGAAAGGTAGGCATCAGGAAGAAGATCGTGCTTAGGTGCAACATCTACATCTAGAAAGGTAGGCATCAAGAGGAAGATCGTGCTTACCTGAACGGAGTGAGGTCCACCTGATGGTCCCATCCTCCACTGTGGTTGTCCCGTGGTGGTGCTTGATGGCCTCTCTCTGGGGTAGAAGAAGAACAATCCATTCAGAGCAGAAATCAAAAGGCATTTCACACTCCTAATGAAATAAAGCTGGTATTTTCCATGCCTATAAAAACTCAGTCAAACCAAAACAAATATTCTTTATTTACTTTTTTATTAAACACTTTTCCTGGTGCCCCACTACTGTGCCTATCTTACCTCCCCTGAAGAAAAAAGAAAAGGAAATAACTTTTTTAAGGATGGAGATCAAACTGAGTTCGATTCTTCTTGCTTTACAACTGTCCCTAAAAAAGACAAGCATCCATTCATCCCAAAAGCCTGAAAACCAACACGTAAGGTGAGTCTCTCTGAACTAACGGAGAACAACACATCTGCATAGCTGCCAATGTCCTCCTTGTGAAGGCTCTTGGAGGAAGATTACCCTGACCTTCGGATCTGCCAAGAGGAGCCAGCTGGGAGATATCTGATATATCTGGGATGTGTTGGCATCAGCGCTCCCTGTTCATTTTTATAACTACCACTTTTTTGACCTAAAGGAGGTGTGGGGGGAAGTGGAGGAGGGGGGTAAAGGGGAGAAGTTATTTCTTCTCTAAGCACTATGAGACCTGCTGTGGGACAATGCAATTCTATGAAGCGAAGAGAGCCAGGGAGCTACCCAAGAGACAGGAGAGCACCACTTGCACTTTAAAGACTGCAAATTCGGGGAAGAATTCAGATAAAGGGGCATGACCATGAGATAGTTCATAGTGTGGCTGCTTCTGCCGAAATCCTCTTCAAAACTTGGGACTCCTGGCAGTTTTGCTGTTGACTCAAGAGGGTTAAGAAGTCTGGGGATGTTTGAACTGCATGAGAAAAGGGTCAGGAACAAAAGGCTGGAGAACCTCGGTGGACAAGCACTCAGCTACAACTGTTATGTCTCCCATGGTGAGCAGGGTTAAAGGGAATTGCTTAGGATATGTATGCAAAATGTATGTGACACTGGTCAATACAGGAGTCAGCTCATGTTGTATCAGCCTCTAAACTCTTTGTCGTGGGTAATTTAATACGATCCTTGCCAGTTGATGCTGTACTGCTTTCTTGTGGGAGATGGGTGACGTTCCCACAGCTGCTGCTTCGCGTTACCGAGGTGGTGTTTTGAAGAAGAGGAGCAGGGTTTGTGTTTTAGTTCCACAGAGCTACTAAGCCTTCTCACTGCAAAACTCCAGAGACCCTCCTGGGTAGTGAAAGGCCCCTTCATATGCAGAGGGCAGCCTTCACCATCCAGCCCAAGCCCTGCTGCCTAAGGGAGAACATCCCTTAAGCCTGAAAGGATCATTTCTGGAGGACCTTTCAGTAGAAGTTAAAATCCCCTTTGGTGGGGGTGGAAAGGAGAAAGCACCGACCCAGACTTTGAGAGCCCAGTTTGGCTCAGTGAGGATTTTGGTCTTGTCAAGGTGGTGAAGACACACACCTGGCTGTAGGTGCACGAGTGGACCCACTGAAGCCAAATGTTAGGCACATGCTCAAGTCCTCCAGCAGCTCCAGGGCAGGAGCTGCTGGCACAGCTGGCAAGGTCAAGCCCCGTCTAAGTACTGGAGATAAATTTCTGGAGCTGGCCACTTATTCCCTCTGCCTCCTTGAAGTAGGCTAGGCAGCAAAGCTGCTCTGCTAAGCCCAGGTCCTTCCCACCCAGCCAGTGCTGCAGCTCCGTTTCACCCCTTCCCTGTCCCCCGCCGAGCTTCTGGGAGCTCAGTATCCACCTTTGCTTTTAAAAAAATAGGTTTTACCAAGTTTTCAGCAAGGTAAGCAGATTTACAGTAACCAGAAGTCGATTTGTTCTGTCCTCAGGAGAAGGTGTTGCATGAAAATCGATGCGCAGTGCGAGGAAGGGCTGCCTGGTAGGACGGGTGGTTTTAATCAAAAGTATATTTAAATAAAGGCTCACAAGAAAACCAAGCATTTAAAGCACTCGGCCTTTTTAAAAGTACCGCTAATGTTTGCTGCAGAACATGCTAATGACTGAAATAGAGGAGTAAAAATGGAAGGGACTATCATAACCCTGCAGCCTCCTGAAAATGAGGCTGTGTCGGAGCCACCCGTATGGAACAGCTGGGACCACGCACACCTTCGCAGGACGGACACACCACCCCCCACCCCCAAAACTGCCTTACAGCCTCCGTTACTCTCACTCCGAAATAGGCAAAAAATTGGCCCATCCTCCATTTATGTTTACTGCAACAAGGTCAAATAATTGAGTATTTTAAGCACTTTGGGGCTAATTTTAATGAACAGAGCTTCCTCTGAAGGTTGCCTGCCATCTCCTTTGAAGGAAAAAAGAAAAAAAGAGAGGCGATAACCTTAATCTTTAAAGTAGTTTGAATTATTTCCTCCCAAGCCTTTCTCTAAACAGATTAAACTCCTATTTGAAATGGAAGTAGATGTTTACTCTTGTAAATAAGCATTTTCTCTTGTATCTAATGGTAAACAGATTAAAGGATTACGCTAAAGACCTTTCAAAAATTTAGTACTGGGTCCTGAAATCTTTGTGTTTAATATCCAACCCTTACCGTAGCTACATGCAGGGCGGAAGGTTATTTTCTTCCATCAAGTACATCCTAAATAAGGAGATTTAAAGTCTTCACTTTTGAAAGACTTCGTTTTTATCTGCTCTGTTGCCACTTCACATGAGCAGGGGAGTATACAGAGCTCGGAGCACAAATGAGAATCAGACATGAAGACTTTATTTTAAAGAGTCACAGCATGGGAAGAATTTACTTGATTTCTAATAATATATAGAACATACAATAAAGCAGACCAACATATTTCATCCCCTGTCAAGAAAGTTTTGTCACTTGGTAATTTGTTTTAATATATTAGTTTCTAAATATAAGAGCAGTCAATTGATGCATTATTAATGTGATGTGTACGTGTATAAATATTCTTTTAACTTCCAGGATGGTGGATATTAATGTTGTGGCATTTGAAAGCACGAGGCACTTGAAGCTCTCTGTCCCGAGGCAGGAGCCATACCCGTTGCACTGAGTCTCATTTATAACTCCTCCGGCCGGGGAATGAAAGGGCTTTGATGTAAAGTGCTGTTTGAATGTTCTCCTGAATGGAAAGTCAGGATTTTTTTTTTCCCCCCAATATTTCTGGCAGCGAAATGCCTCCGTCGAGTGCAAGGGTTGTTTAATTGTTGGAATAACAGGGTTTACAGAGGGAGATACTGGTTTCTGAAATGGTCAGAAGTTGCCCCGAAGAGGGGATCTGGACATCAGCTGGATGGTTTACCCCGTTATTTTAAGATTTTCAATATTCCCACGAACTTTTGCTTTGTTTTGAGTAAAGGGAGGCTCCAAACAGCCTGACTTAGTTCTTGGTTTATGGATTTGCTCCAGCTGAGAGTATTTGAAAAGTTCCGGGACACCCCACTGTGAAGGGAGGGAGTTGTTCCCGTCACCTGCTCCTGCTCCTGCCCCAACCCGCTCCTCTGAGAGGCACCACGCTGGCTTAGGTTGGCACAGCCCAACACTTCGATGTTAACAACACTGAGGATGTTAAAATGTCTTCAGATTTATCAGCCGAATGCATGATACTCACTGGTATCACAGATCCGATATCAGATTTTCCATACAAACCACACTGCGATCATAAACTGGTATTTGATGGAAGTACAACACAGCTTGGTGCATTGCACCAAGTTCTGATTTTAGCTCCCACAAAAGAAAAGGAGAAGCAACACATGTAAGCGAGGTACCTCAGTAACCTCAGAAGTGTGCAAAATCAATGTGGGAAGCAGGAGGACACAAGGAAAATACGTGGTGGGGCCAAATCCATTAAAAAGGAGTTTTTTAAGTAGATGAGGAACAAATCTAATTCCAGCAGTCGGGCTGGCCCGTTCTGATGAAAACAACAAAATTGTGAATAATAATGCCGAAGTGGGAGAGGCTGAGAAGAGACATTTCTTGTTGCCTTTTGGCAATAGCCAGAAACCACTGTCAGAGCCGGGGACTGTGATGGAATACTTTCCATTTCAGCACGGGATGCCGAGCGGGATCTGCTCCGATGAAGCATCGCACAGCCATTAGGCCAACCGGGGTGCAACAGTTGGAGAGCCGCTCCAACTTCTAACGATGATTTCCACCTGATTTCCACCAGTGCCAGAGCACTGCTTCTAGCCAAGGGGAGGAAGGGACAAGGTCCAAAGAGGTAAGCGGAGCCATCAGAGACCCTGGCCAAGGATGTGTGTTGCTGGCACAGATGGGCTGGGATGGGTTTTCTCCTCCACGCAGCAGTATTAGGGTCTTTTTACTCCACCAAAATCCCACCCTGGCAGGCTCCCAAGCAAGGCTGCTCCTTCCCTGCTTCTCTCTGCTCCCTCCGGGCAAAGCCACAGGAATAATCACATTTTCAGTCGAGTGGGCAAACCAGGAGAACAATAATAAATGACACCTCGGGAAAATCTCAAATTATTTTGGATCAACCAGAAGTAAAAAAAGCAAACAGTGGGTTTCCCCACTTCCCTCCCAAAAAAAAAGAAAAAAAGAAAAGAAGAAAGGAAAAGCAACGTTCGAGTTTGGATTGAATTAAATGCCTTCTTTCACCCCAAATGAAACGAGGTCATTTTGTCTTGGGGGTTGTTTATCCCCATTTTGTATGCTAAAAGCAAGGAAACAAAAACATTCACTTTAACTACATTTTCACTCATAACATCATTTTGGAATTACTCTTCAAGATACCAACACGTATTTCAAAACATATTCCAAAAAATAGCAAAAAATCCACCCCAAACCGACAATTTGAGTTTGCCTTCCTTGTTTTTACCCCCATTTCCAGCAGGCTGTGCTGAATCTAGACCAGATTAATGAATAGCTGTGGTGACCTGAAACTTTCAGTTTTTCAACTGAAAATAGCCTAGTGGGTCAGCAAGTTGTGCCCACCTCAGCTTTGCCAGGATCTGCAGTTAATTCCCCTAAAGCGTTCAGAATTTCCCTTTGCTGGAGAACGTGTGTGTTTGGCTCTGGAGGCTTTTCCAGCCAGTGAATCCAACAACTCAGCATCACCCTGAGGGACGCTTCTACCTGAGGACGAAGTCAAGCTGCCTTGACCCTTTCCATACTTTATTAATTTTAAGGTAAAAAAAAAAAAAAGAAAAGAAAGTATTTTTCTTAGCTAATACATTAAAATATGGGATATTTGTAACACTGTCCAAAAGAAGGTAAGTAAACGTCCAATGCATCAGATTTGCCATTAAAATTCTCTCTGGTAATTGAAACTCGATGTTGCTTCATTTTAAATATGAAGTTTTTCCTGGGTGAAATAGTGACAGGCAAGAATATTTAACAAAGTATTTTTTTTTTTCCTAGCAAGAGCAAACCTTAAATTAATGGTTTAAAATATATATAAAAAAAAAAGAATACCAAAAATTTTGCAGTGCACACTACCTGACCTGAAAATAATAAGCTTTAAAGTGCAGTTAGAAGTAGTCACTAAAACCATGGGAGACATGATTTTTATTAGAATTTAGATAAAAAGATTTAATGTTTTTTAATCTACGAGACCACTGGAGGTTAAACTCCCCATCTGAAGTTAGTTTGTGTTTTTCATATACTACTTTTTTTTTTTCCTTAAACAGATCTGCTCATTTAAGAAAAAAAAAAACCCAAGAAAAAGCGAAGGTCATCAGAGCCCACTCAATAAAGTATTTGGTTCACCTTCATTTGGCTTCGAGAAGAGGCCTGTGAAGGAACAGGAGCTGCACTATGTTATAAACATCTTCTGGAGGTTTAGAGGTGGTTTTCCACCCCCCCCTCTGGATGCAGGCTGGACGGTCTCCGACGACCCTCCTTCAGGGTTTTTTTTTGGTGAGCTGGCAGTATTTTACAAGGCTGTCAGCCGTAGCCTGCCTTATTACAGCAGAGATGAAATGATGGTAACTGGAATTCCTTCATCCATAAATTCCACTTGCCATGGATATTTCCACATTCATTAGGAGGAGAATAAGTAGCAGCCGGGCAGTATCCGCAGAGACTTTTTACTGGCTTTTTGATGAACTGAGGCTGAAGGGGTAAAATACCAGCAAGGCCGCATTTTGATGGTTTGATTTTTAGATATTCTACCTCTTCAGCCGGGAAACCTTTGCCGTGCTATCAAAGAGCGGGCGGTAATTTATAGGCTCTATACTTCAGTTGCTTCAGACCTGATTAAAACCCTGGGGCAGGTCAGCGCGCCGGGCAATAAGGGGGTAAATCAGCAGGGCTCCGCGAGCTTTGGCAACGCAGCTCTGATTTACGCTGCCTGGGGCTAATATTTCAGTACTGTAGGCTAATATATCAGTACCGCAGGATTTAGCATAGGATTTTAGCATCACACAGATGTTCTTCGGGCCACGGTCTTGGAGAATATGATGGTGTTTTTTCTACCTGATTTAATTTCTGGGTTTGACTTGGTGCGGTTCGGCTCCAAGTCACATTTTTTTTTAGCTAGGGCAGGCAAAGGTTTGGAGGTTTGCACATTGGATTGTGCCAGTCCTGCTGAGCTCTGAGGCTGCTGGAGGCACCAGGGACCTTGGAGCAGGCCAGCAGCTTTCCCCCATGGAGCATTGCGTTGCTTGTCTTTGATAAACACGTTTCCCCAAACAAGGTCTGATGGAGCAACCCCAGGGGAGAAGGATCCTCATATCACGAGGTTGGATGATCTACAGGTGTCAGGGCAGATCCAGCGCCCATGGATGTGTATGTGTATATGAAGTCACTAGAGGAGAGTGATTTATTGGTGGTAAAATGCCAAAACACACAGCTTGCAGAGAAAGCGGAGATGATGGCTTATGTTGGGGGGCATCTCTGCATCCTACAGCCATGGCTTAGGTCCACACAGCAGGGGAAACTGTTGGGCTAATTTCATCCTATTTTTCCATCCATAAAGACTGCATACATCTGGTCATCTTAACTTCTTCCAAGAGCGGAGAGAGAATTATTGAGTTCCCCCATGAATTAAAATTTTTCACTGGAGTCCGGGCTTTGCGAGAATCAGTAAGCAGAGAAACGCTAGAGAGGGGATTAAAAAATAAAAAGCGACTATTCTCCTGGGTTTTAACCCAATTCCTAACCCAAAGAGTCTCAGATATGTTTGGATGAGTTTCAGAAAAGCATCCCAACTTTTGGACAAGGATCCGAACGGCGCTTCAAAAAAGGTTTTGAGGTTTGCCCGTCGGCCTGCACGCAGCTCTTTGCTGCCCTTGTGCTGCTTGCCCGGCAGCCATAGAGGAGGGCTCTGTCCTTAGCGCAATCCCAAATCAAAAAATGGTAAAGCAAACAAACAGAACCCCGAGGGATACTGGAGTGCAACCGTAAAAGAAACAGGTACTCGGTTCCAAAAACCAGATGGCAAATCTGAAGCATGTCCGAAGGTGCCAAGATCCAGCACGCTACAAAGAGCTCAAACGGAGCATTGCAGATAAAACAAGTACTGATTAAATCACATACTGTCCATATTTCAATCAAAAGTTTGAAATGCATCCATGACTAGGCAAACAGGCGGGCTGAAACCAACTCGAAGAAGTGGAATGCAGAAAATCAGGGTATTTTCTTTTAACTCTCACAGAATCAAGCTACTTGTTAACGAAACAACCGCGTCCCCGCCGCTCGTGTTAAAAACTCGGCTCAATACACACTGCAACACAAGTACAGAAAAAAATCACCCTTCTTTTGCAATTATTTGCCCTCCGCATCGCGAAGGTGCTGATTCATGGAGGCTTGGGAGGCTACAGAAAAATAAGCTGTGATATTCACGGTGAACGGCTACACCAAAAAACCTCCACTCTCCACAGCTACCTCCGAGATGAAGAGTTTGAGTTAAATTAGCTTCTTCTGGAGAGGTAAGGGCCTTTCCAGGAATAGGGACCAGCAGCAATAAAGGGCAGAAAGCATGAATAGAAGAGGTGAGCACTTCCCACTGGAACCAAGTGTGTTTGGTTTAAGTCTGGAAGGAGCCTAGGTAGGACCATTTCAAATCCGCTGCTGGAAGGGGCAAATGTAAGGTAAATTTCTTGCATGGAGTGACATTTAATGCATTTGGAGAGTACTTGCTGGAGACAGAGTGTTCCTACAGGGGCAAAGTTGGGTTGATTCATGGGAGGTGGTTGATTTCATGGGGGTTGGGGTGGTTTGGTCAAAGCTAATCCGTGGCTAACCTAACTGCTGCCTCCTGAGACCCACCACCATAGCTCCTCCTGGTGACTCCGAGCAGATCTCATTGGCAGAGGTATAACTCCTGGAGGGCTTAGGGCAACTTGAGCTGCTGAGCCAATCCAGCCTCCAAATATTCACAAAAAAGCAGTTGTGGTAACAGACCAGAGAAGCAGATATCCTCCCTGGCCAGTGGTGGGGGCCATGGTGCCGGTGACCTCTTGCCATGGTGGTGGTCACCACAGCTGGGCACACGAATCCTGCCTCTTCTGTGGATTTATCTCTAGACAACATACTTTCCCCTTCCTTAGCCTCTGCAGTCTTGGCTGGTGCATGGTTTGAGCTTTTAGCAAACCTAACTACTCTGTAATTAAAATATTAGATACATCGACACTGGTATAAACTATTTCTGTGTGGTGTTTAACCTGGTGGATGCAGCAGACCAAACCCCCAGCTTGAGAGCCGCGCTGCAACTGAAATGAGAATCTACACAGCTAGGTCTTTGTTTCCTTTTTTACTCTTCCTAAATAACAAATAAAGCAATAAAGGAGAATCTGAGACCAACTCTAATTAGATTTTTAAAAGCTGTAAAAAAGGCCAAGCCTCCTGCAGGTATAGAATCATAGAATCCTATGGGGTTGGAAGGGACC
>JAOXNH010000023.1:6071226-6082296 GCA_028566575.1 Bartramia longicauda | reverse complement strand
TTGAGTGGAACTTCCCATGTTCCACCTTATGCCCATTGCCCCTCGTCCTGTCACTGGCAACCACTGGAAAGAGTCTGAAAATTCCAAGTGAAACTTTTCAAAAGGAACCTTTTGTTGGTTGAATCTAAAACCTTTTCAAGCTGCCGCTCCTCTCCAACTTTTTCCTTTGAGATTTTGACTTCTCTGAGCCATTCCGGGGACAGGGGAAGCGTTTGAGGTCTCGTAAAGCTTTGTGCCCAGCTTTTGCGCTGAATCACGACTCCCTTTCCTTTGTGATTAGTGTTTATACCCAGGAGCAAGCTCTCTTACCTAATCACACCCTGCGAAGAAGGGAGGATGCTGTCTAACATTCACACCAGAACGGGGTTACCAGAGACACTCAGAACATCTGGTGAGAATAAAATCTCTGAAAAATCCCTGTTCCCAGAGTAGACAGTCCTATAAAACAGATCTGCTGGGAGCCAAATTAAATAAGAGGAAGGTGTAAATGGATTCCTTTCCTCTGCCTGGAGAAATGGTAAAGCCAGTGGACGTTTTTCCAGCCCTGTTCGCAGGGAAGGAGCAGCTCAGCTCTCGCTGGCAGGTGATGCCCAGGAAGGATGTGCTGCCAGGGGACGATGATTTCATCCCCTGACCAGGCGGGTACCAGGATGGGCAGCAGGTCTCCTGCCTCCCCTCTGCTCAGGGTTATCAAGGTCGGTGGATTTGGGAGCTGCAAAGAGGCTCCATGTTTCAGGGAGATGGGCTCGATATTCGGCAGAAGTTAATGGAAGGGCACCATGAGGGAATCAAGGGAGGATCCTAGCTGGATGCAGTGTCTTCTGCAGCGCTGAGGACTATCTCTGTGTGTTTTCCTCACATGAGGTGATGGCAGGACAAATTTGAAGGTTCAAATAGAGCAACGGGACGGGAGAGGGAGGGGGAAGTCATGAGAGAGGATGGATTAAGCAGTGACAGGTCGTGGGATAAACAAACTGCTATTGAGTGACAGAGCTACGGCTCTCCTTTTTCGGGGACACCACTAGTGTCAAGGAGGGTGCTGGTTGCTGTGTGAGCTGGAAGGGACTTCTCTGTGTCCCAGTTTAGCTAAAAGGAGTCACCATCCCTTCTGGGGACAAGAGAAATAATTACATCAATGCTGATGGTAAATTTGGGGGGGCAAAAACATTCTCCCTTCTAATTCTGGCCGCATTTTATAGGCTGCCAATAGGCTTTTAGGAAATATGGGCTTTTAGAGAAAAAATCCATCCTGTTTCACAAAAAAAAAAAAAGTAAATACTTTCAAATATTTCTATGTAAAGGCCCAGAAAAAGAACCCACAAAATGCAGGCAAGGAATAAAGGCAAAACCACACTGAAAATGTGCGCCCAAACCAGTAATTCCTATTAGGCTGGCCACAGACATCCCCAACACGACCCAAATCTGGGATTTCCAGTGTTTGTTACCTCACTAGTTTGTCAGCAAGACCAGCTGAGGACTCTTCTCCTCCTTTTCTACCCTCAATCACTTTTTTCCCCCCTCGGAAATCTCATCATTTCTGGGCTTTGCACAACATGTGGTCACCTTGCTTGCCTTTGCCTCGTTATTGGGCGCAATCTTGGGATAAAGCAGATCCAGAAGCATCCTCCGCCCTCGGCTGCTGAAGAACATGGGGGAAGAGATGGTTTTTTTATAGTGTCTGTCAGTAATTTAGGAATATTTTAAAAAAAAAAAAAAAAAAGAAGAGAGAAAAGGAGGGGAGCAGGTCAGAGGCAGAAGCAGAGCGATTTCAACCTTCCACCAGACTTCTCCAAACACAAAGGGTGCCTTAGGTTGCCACCTAGTGACTCTGAAGATGAAGGACCCGTGCTTTCAGAGGGTATGCTTTGAACACACCTCGAATGAACCTGCGTGCCCCAGGTGATGGCCACACAACATCACTCAAATTCCCCCGTGCTTCTAAAGCCAAAGAGGGAACAGACCGCGGTCCATAGGGCCACAGTTGCCCACTGACTCTTAAATCTCAGCTGCCTGATGAGCTCCAGGGTGAGCTCAGGCCACCACTGATGGTCTCACAAGGATGCTCAGCTTGAGTGTCGCAGCCCAAGAGGCAATGCCCTTCATGCCAGCACCCAGGGCCACCCAGTCCCTGCAAGAGCTGCCAATGCAGCAAGTGGTCTGGGGACATCTCAGCCATCCAGTCCCTTCCCTATCCACGAATGGCTGGGGGAACCTGGGCTGGGCAGCTCTGCCTCCAGCCGCCCTGGTTTGAGCATACAGGCTCCTGGGGTATGGGAGCAGACAGCTGGATAAAATGTCTTTTGGCAAAAAAACCCAAAAAAAGATAATAATGGTTTGGCAAGGAGTTTTAATTTAGAAATCTCTCTTTCCTTTGTTTTTTAAGAGCCTGGAAATATGTGGTGCTGTGTGAAATGGCCAGCTAGGTATGAAAGAGGTCATTTTGATCTTGCGTTACGATTTCTTTTACGAGGTTTTGGATGGCCGTAACCTGGAGAGGAAAAAAAAAAGAAGTGTCGGAGGGGGGAGCTCTGGGATTTTCTAGCGGCCTCTCAGCCTGCGTAAGGTGCCCACCGTGTCCCCACGTCAATGGCACTGCAGAGACATGTCCCTGCTGGCTGCGTGCTCAGCGCGTTGCCTTTCCCAGTGCCGTTAATCAAAGGCGCTGATGGATGCTGCTGTTCCATAAAGCGGTCTTTATGCCCCGGGAATGGCCAGGGGTTCTTTAATTTATTTATTCGGGGTAGGGGCACGTGTCCCCGTTGGTGAATGAGGGGTGTGTGACCCGCTGCCACCCAGCACCCCATAACTCCCGCACCCTGACAGCGCCCTCAGCTCCCCTACACCGCTGGTGACAACCCCGTGGGAAAGCTCATTCCTCGCCCCTGCTTTATGGGGCGAGGGGTGATGCCTGGACTGTCCTTCCCCTGTCGGGGTGTGCAGGGGCGTGTGAGCTGTCAGCCGCACGGGCAGGCTGCGGCCGGGGGGGAATACCTGCCGCGGGTAATTTAATCCCCGCTACAGTGCGGTACCTGCTGTAATGAGGCTCATTATGAAGCTCTATTTAAAGCCCCATTTAAGCCAGAGGAAAAATAGCTCTTTCTGCAGCGTGGAGTGGGTCAGTGGCCCCAATTAGAGGCATACTGCTGACGGTGGGGCTTCCTCCTCCAAGAACTGCAGAAAACCCCAAACAAGTTATCTCTGAAGGCACTGGAAGTCACAAGACAAAGCTCCCAATCAGGGTGTCTCAGGGTACCCACCTGGGATGGATGGGGAATGAGAAGCAATGTAATGCTTTAATACATGGAAGATACTGGAGGAGAAGAGGAAGCCAAGAACTTGTAATCCTAGAGAGATCAGGGGGACAATGGGGAGGAAGGGGTCAGAGCAAGCTGGGACCCAACACTGTCACCAAAGCACTGGGGATGGGTTTGGCCTCCAAGCAGGACCAGGACCTGTGGGAGGAGGACAGGGAAAGGGCAGGTGGAAGGGTCCGTTGCCCGCATCCTGTCTCAGGAGCACTCCCAGCACATGGGACACCTGGAGGTGTCACCCCCCACGGCACCAAAAAATGCTCAAGCAACCAACATTGCCTGCTCCGAGCCCTGCTGTGACCCCGGGAGGTCCTCCTGCCTTTACCCAGTTGAGGGCCAAATATCTCTTCCAAAAAGTGATATCTCCTGAGCGCGCCAGGAAAAGAGGAGCCGCCTCATTCCTTTGTCCCAAACAAATTTCACAGCAAATAAAAAGGTTGCATAAAGTATTTGGTTATTTGTACATTGTTCTTGGAGTGATGAAATTTCAGTTTCCTCTGCAATATTAGAATCTCCCTAAACTCTTGTTTACTATGCATGGATGCAGAAGGAGAATTACTCAAGTTTTTGCAATAAAAATAAGGTTGGTTTTGTGAACACCTGCTTTCCGCTGTTTAATAATGCTGAGCTCCTGTCTTGTATGCTCTTCTGTTTACTCTCCCACAAATTATTTTTGTTCTCAGTTGACAAAGATAAATGATGGGATTAATATATATTGGAGAAGTCCTGGTGAACAGTTTGCTAGCAAAGAGAAAGGATTGATATTATTTCCCTCAGGTAACATAACACAGACAAACTGGATTAAGAGTAATTTGCTGTGGGGCTTATATGTGATCATGAGCCATTAGTGGAACACCATTTATGAAAATTGCTTTTTCTAAAATAAAAACTAGACTGACTTTCATTACCTTGCTGGCGCTGGGCAAAGAAGAATCATTCCTTTTCAGAGAGAGAAGAAAAATTAGAGATCCCTAACTGTGCCGTGACGGATAACTACAAACTGCTAAATATGAAGGTGGGATAAGAGAAGAAAACCCAGCAACCCTGCCATTAAAGCTGAGTCAGGAAGATTAGTTGTGACACATCTATATGCAGACATGATGTTTACCTATTTTTCTTGCAGGCATGTCCTGGGCCTGCTATTCCCTCTCCATTTAGCCTCAAAAGGTAGTGTTACTATTAATTTTTATTTTTAGCTTGTTTTCTGTAGAAACGCATTCCTTAAAAACGGAGAGAACTCAGATCTGCTGAGTCAGAGGAGAGAAAAGAGCCCTTTCCCATCTCCCAAAGCACCACGGAGCGGCTGCTCCCTTCCTCACCGGGATGCTGTAGACTTCAGGACAGGTCTCACCTTCCCATGCTCCTCTGCTCTGGCCATTCCTGAGCAAGACTCATGCCATTCAAAAATTGCCAGCCCTCCCCTTGCTGCCAAGGGGATGAGGCCCCACGGGGTCCTCCCTCCGATCGTCACCGACGCTCAGGTGTTCACACTGTGTGAACATCCTCCAGTCGATGCATGCAAGAGGAGCTGTACTCCAGCAGTTAATAATATTTTGTTTGCTTCCAGGAGCTTAATAAAGATGAGAGTAACCCTTGCCTCAAAAATGCTGAGTTATGTAGTATTCACAGGAAGCTCCTAAAATAACTGTTTTTAAATGTGGTATTGCCCAAAGCTTTAAAATGCAGGCTTGCGATGTGTGGCCACAGGGAGTTCGTCCATGCTGGGAAGGAGGAACGAACTCTAAAAATAAAATTGGCCAAATAATAGGAGTTGAGCCCTCTCATTAGTCTGCTTGATGCAAACACGGGAATCACGAGTTTCCCGACGCACCCAGCCCCAAAGCCTGTCTTTTTTTTCCCACTGCCCAATAAAAAATATTCACAACTGGGTGGCTTGTATGCCTCGACCTTCGCAGGTCTCCTGACGCTGCTGGTTTAACAGCAACCCTTTGCACTTCACCCTTTCCCGCAGGGAGCCGCCTTGCCGGGAGGTGGATTCGCTCACAGGTTGCCCTCCCGCTGCATCACCCTGAATCAGCCTCACCTCCTGCTTCAGAGGGGGGGAAAGGAGGATGAAATGTTATCCCCCGCCAGCCAGGCAGCCTCCAGCAGATCTATGGCTCCTGTTCCCGCAAGGACCTACCCCACTAAAACATGCAGGAGAACGGAGAGACACCAGCCGGGAAGGGCTGCTGAGCAGGGCTGGTGGACCGCGAGGTCCCAGGGGGGGCCAGACCCTTCACCCTTGAGGTCCCGCTGCCCCCTCTGTGGCTTACCTGAAATAACTCCTGCATCCATTTTTAGCTTTAACATCTTCACAGATCTTGCTTTTCACATTATTTTGGCCATGCAATAACCGGTCACCGGGAGCTGCAGGTAGGATTAAGGAGAGATTGCGCCTGTTTTAAGGCAGCCCTGGCCGCTCTTCTCTTTAGAGAAGGCTCTCTAAAGCCTGCCTTCATATTCTGGTGTCTTAATTAGGCTTCTGAGGCAGGGCAGGTAAAACACTTGGCTTTTATCCAGCGTGCTTCAGTGAGCGTTCCCAAAGAGCTTCCCAGAGCTGACTGCCAGGGCCCTTGACCCTTCCGCAGGTGGGGAAACTGAGGCAGACAGCATGATGAGCCCAGCCGTTCAACAGGAGAGCTGGGTGCAGCTCCAGGGGTCTGCAGGGCAGGGGTTTCACACCCTGGTGCTTGGACTGTGAGCAACGCCTGCCCATGGTGGGTACCCCCTCACCCCCGTGCCCTCTGCATCCAGCCCCGGTGATGCCGCTGCCATTCCCGGCCTCCGAGAGGGGTAGCAGCGCCTGCAAAACTCTGATTCATCCTTTGCCAAAGCACACCAGGGATGCAAACAGGAATCAGAGCTGAGCCTGCTGAGGTCCCCCAGATCACTGTCCCGGGACAGGTGATGTCCCCACCGTGGCAGGGTGCCGGGTGGCTGGCACCCTCCAACAGCCCGGCGCGGGCGCTGCGGCTCGGTGCGGTCCCATAATTCTCCCAGCCCTGAGGGTTTTGAAAACAATACTGGAAGTAATCCCTTTTGATCTGATGCTAATCCCAGATAATTGCTTTCAGGCTTAATAGGAAAACTGCATTTTCTTGAGGGGGGAATGGGTCAGTTTGAAAGGGCTTTGATTTAAGTAATGCTGTAGGTGCTTGTTTTAGCAGAGGGAGCTCTATTGTTCCTAGGAGCGCGGGAAACCAGGAGTAATGACACAGGCCATGATCCCGCAATTAAACCCGACTGTCTGCAGACATCCAGCCACACGAGCAGAGCAGCCCAGAGAAAGGAGCCTTTCTAAACCACACCGAGCTGGGGAGAGCATGGAAAAAGCGTGCTTCCAATATCGATGAGAAATTAGGAAAATTGCTGCCATGGGATGCCGAAGGGATCAAATACATCAGTGGTTTAGAAGGAGATGGAATAAAGTCATGGGCTAAACAAACACATGGGAAGCTCAGGGCGATGTGCCCTCCCTGACCCAACACCTGTGTCTGGGAGGATCTCAGAAGTGCACCCCATTTTCAAGTACAACATGGATTTGGAATATATTCAGCCTCCTTAGGCACCATGACCTTCCCCACAAGCCAAATTTCTAGCTCTAAGTGCACCATAAATTACAAACCTGGGCAACCTGGAGGTGTAAAAGCACCGGCCCGAGCACACTTATTCCTTTAACAGGAAAGTTGGTTTTGGATGGCGGCTTGTGGGTCACTGTGCTCTTAATCTGTTCCCCCTGAGACCCAAAGCCATGCTGACAGTGTGCATTCTTTCTGCCTAGCCTCTAAAACTGCCAAACAATGGGTTTCCCATTGTTCATTAACCAAAGGTTCCCCTTTTGCAGCCGTGGGTGTTGAAAAGTTAGTTATGGCCAAGGCAGGAGGAACGAGGTGATTTCGTAGCTGTATGAAGCTTGCACATTAGGGTTGGGTTTTTTTAATGAAATATTGGCTCTCTAAGGAAGAATTGGTTTGTGATGGTTTATTTAGGCAATGAAGGTCCTGGCTAAGGCTTTGAAGGTGATCATGGGGATGTGTGGGTGAGGCATCCCAGAAAGGTACCCTAAAACCAGCCAGGGAAAATTAACAGAGAAGAAATGGGTGGCCTGGGACCTCCTGGGCTTGGATCAGACTGGATTGCCCAATGCTGAACAAGCCCCAGCAAAACTTAACCTTCCTCCTTCAGTGAAAGTAAAATTTTCGGGCAGGTTTTTAAGCACGGAAAAACAGACTGAGCCCTTGGGTGTCAAACCCAGACTGGCCCCAGCTCTTTTGGCTGGGTAAGGTTTTCCATAGAATCCCGGAGAGGAAAGTCAGTGTTTCTGCTGCCTTTGCTTTGAGGTCCTTTGCCCACTGGAGGGAGCATATGACAAGCAATTTGATACAGAGGACAGGGGTTTAAAATCGGTTTGCATCTAAAGGAGGGCTAGGGAAGCGTGGTTAGATCTTGCTCAAGCAAAAGAAAATATGAAATAAATCAAAAAAATGGAGAGAAGCGTAATTTGTTTAATTCTGGGCTCTGATTTCTTGCCTTTCAAAGAGCTTTTCCTACAGGGAAGGCAGTCACAAGGAAAACTCCAGGCAGCCTATGGAGCTTCCCGTTAATTTGGTTTATAACTCAACACAGTTACCTTTTTAAATAAATGAAATACATATACATAGATGTAACGAAATCCGCTGAAATCCTGGGGGAGCTACAGAGGCCACCAAGCCTTGTGCTGGGGAACCTGCATCACTTCAATATTTCTCAAACACTTTGGGTGAGCCACACGTTAGCATGTGCTTCAGCTTTATCCAGCAGTAAGGCAAAAATAGGTGCTGGTCCTCACCCTTCCTGCCATGCCCTGGATTTGCTTTGGATTCTACGTCTGGTTTTTTAGAATAATTTGCTTCTGAATTTTGGGTGGGATTTTTTTTTTTCCCATTTCTTCCAAACGAAGTAAATTGGCTTCTCCTACATTTAACCTTTCTATTCTGGCTGTAGCGAGATTCCCGAGAAAATATGGGCTAAAGCACCGATATTTTGGGGTTTTTAAAGATTAATCTTAGACAAAAGCTAACATTAGGTGTCCAAAATAATATTAAGAAAATTGTACAGAAAATCTTGACCTGGGTATCATCCTTCACATAACCCAACGGGAGGACTGTGCTGGGGGCCTCAAAACCTCAGTGATGTGAAGATAAGAGAGGATGAGAAGCATCCCCCCCCCCCCTCAAATTCACACCATGTCACTCACACCCCAGTATCATTCTCACACACACTGAGCATCCCTGTCCTCCCCATGCCAGAGCCAGATGCAGTCCTCGGGACAGGCATCACTGCTCGGAAGCGCCAAGTGACGTGGACCACAACACGCAGAGGGTCCTGCGTACTCACCCTGGGACATCATGAGGGGAAGCCTGCTGTTTCTCCAAACCTCTTTCCAGCATTTGCCCATCTCCCTAGGTGCTTAAATTACTTTCTTGGTCTATCTTTTAGCTATTATGCCCAAAACATGCTTTGGGTGTGTGAACTGGATGGAAGCCCCTCTCCTTTGTCCCAGCAAGGTCTTCCACTCCTGCAGCACGTGTGCCTCACCGCTGGTTTATCTCCCTGGAAGCCTCTGCTGCTTCACCTGCCTGAGGGGACTCAAAAACTTGTGAACAGCATCATCAAACATCAATTCTTGGGCTGTGGCATCCTGTATATCCAAGAAAGGGGACGAGCAAAGAGAAAGATTTCGGACCATTTAACAGGACCTTGTATGTTATCAGCCTTTCTCCTCTGAAAGACCATTGACCTCTCCTTTTTTATCTGAGGTTGACTCCCCCATTTATTAGGATAAATGCTCACTGGGAGGAGTGTGATGGAGAGAAATGTTGAGTACAGGAGCCTAACAGGAGCTAGCTGAGATGTACCATCCATCCAGCAAGACGCTTGCAGCTCCATGCTCTTGAGGAGCACGGCGGTGGTCCTTCAAATCCTTTTGTCAGGCCTTACCTTGATTTCCAGGTGTGTCTGATGCCTTTTTTGACTGCATACATGCAAAGGGCAAAAAACCACCCAACCTGCCGTAGCACCCTCACAGTAACGCTGCATATGGCACCACTTGCCGTTATTAGTACAGTAAACGGAACAATATTGATTCAGAGGCTTTGTGGTTTACCAGCATAGTTTCGTTGTTAGCCTTCACACCGTTGCCTGACTCATGAATACACATTAAGTCCCAAATAGTTCGTTTACAGTTTAAACAGTTGGGTTTGTGTGTGTGTGTGTGAGAGAGAGAGATTTATTTATTTGTATTAATTCAGGTCACATTTCCCTCGAGACATCGCTGCCTCCACAGGGCCTGATCCAATGCCCATTGACGCCCGGTGGAGCCCTTCCAGGGAATTCAATAGCACCTGGATCGTGGCCACCAGGCCACCATTTTCAGAAGTACTGAATAAACACAGCTCCCAAGGCCTTTAATTCACCTTTGTGAGCACACTTGCCTTTGAAAACCAGCCCTGATATTCTCTCCTTTATCTAGGCATGTGGGTTTGAGGGTAACAAGCTGCCTGGTTCTTGACAGGTTGTCTATTAAATATAGATGATGTCTTCACATGCAATTGTCTGCTAGATGTTTTTGGAGGAACAAAAGGTTCCTGTTCACAAGCTCTGGCATGCCATACGGGGATGATTAAAAAGGTTAAGGCTTAAAGATAGTTCGCGTTCACTTCAATGACTGCAGGACTATCCCTCTAATAGCCCCAATTAAAAATTAGCCTGATATAATACAGTTGTTATAATACAGCCTGATTTTATTTCATTTTTTTGGGATACATGCGATGCTGCCACAATGCCCCTCATTCTCTAGTGACGACTCTCCCCCTACTATATTCACTATAATGGAGCCAGGGGGGAATATGCTGTTGGATAATGTGCTCCATTCAAGGGTGAACCCAAAACTCCGTGTCCATGGCTATGTGTAAACTGAGAGACCAGGAGCAACCGCGGCATTCTGCAAGGTATCCCTTACTGCAGAGGAGCAGCTTCTGGGACAAATCCAGGCCTCCTCCACCCCTGGTTACCCACCCCAAGGTCTCGGTGCCATTGTTTTAGGGAAATAAGCAAGCGTGGGATGCTTTCCCACCATGAGCCATCGTCCTGCTCCCCCCCTTTCCCACTCCTCCTTAGGAGCCACAGTGTGTCCCAGCTCAAGATGCTCCCGATGGCCGCTGGCGCCGGCCCAGCTCCCCATCAAGTGCCTGCAGTTCCTGCCCTCCTGACAAGCTCTGCTACAAATTTCCTCCCTCCTCACAAACAGCCTTTGCTGTTTGATTTTTCGCTTTTGATTGAGAGATTCTTGCAGCACAGCCAATACCTTTCATCGCCCATTACTCGTGTCAGAAACTCCCCATTGCTCTGATGACATATTTTCTTTTCCATGAGAAATTCCCGATGTGGAGAGCAATCACTTTTTTTCAAGGAAGCACCTGAGACGCTCCACTGCCATGGAAGTCCCGCCACTGCTGACTTCAGCCATTTACTTTACGAACCTTTAACAATCAGGATGCACTAAAGCTGCCAATCAGGATTGCCCTCCCTGGAAATATGACTGTTTTTCTTGGATTTTTTAGCATCTATCTCCAAATCTGTGACTGTACGATATGCTCTCTAGCACCCTGTTATGGTTTGAGAGAACCCATAACGATCTGTTGTCGTTAGACAATTATTCTGTCACCCGATGACCCCTCCCCACCCGGAAAGGGGAATCGGGGGACACAAAGAAACA
>JAOXNH010000023.1:6056235-6067495 GCA_028566575.1 Bartramia longicauda | reverse complement strand
GTTAGGAGCATTTGTCTCTGGGCCTTTTTGTCCGGGGGTGTGAGGGAAGGCGGGGGCATTGCACGGTGAGCGCGAGCAGCCAATATGGAGCCCCCGAGCGCCGGCCCCAGCGCCGGGATTGGCGGGGCCGAGTGACCAGTCAGGAGGCCGCTCGTAAGGCCGGGGCCGGCCGGGGCCGGGGGAGGCGAGGGGACGGGGCGACGGGGCCCGGCTCCGCCGGGGGTGGTGGTAGGGGACCCCCCGGGGCTGCCGTGAGGAGAGGGCCCGGCCCGGGATGCGGGAGGTGGCGGGGTGGTGGTGATGGTTGAGGTGAAGGTGCGGCCGCGGGCTGGGCCGCTGAGGGGAGGCGCGCGGCGGGGCCGGTGTCCCTCGGCGGGGACAAGGCCTTGCTCGTGTGGGGCCGCTGGGACGGGAGCCGGCAGGGCCCCGCCCTTCCACCGGCCCGGGCGGGCGGGGGGAGCGGAGCGGAGCGGGTGAGCCTCCCCGCCGGCCTTGCTGTGACAGATGGGCCGCGGGCAGCCCGGGCCGCCCCTCCTCCTCCTCCCCCTCCTCTTTCTCCCCGCCTTGCCCGGGGGAGGTGGGGGGGAAGGCGGTGAGTGTGCGCCGAGGGCAGGTCGCTGCCCCCCCTTCCTCTTCCCCGCGGCTGCCGGTGGAGCGGGTGTGCAGCCCCCCCTCTCCCCGCCTCCCCCGAACGCACCTGGGCGCCAAATGTCGCCAGCCGTGCGCCTCTCTGCGAGGAGAAACTGCCCTTTCTGCCGGTTTTTCTCCTCCCGGAGCTGCAGGGCATTTCCTCCGCTCGCCGAGAACGTCCCCGGGGTGAGGTTTTGGGCAATAAAACGTAAACCGTCCCTGGGTGAACTCCCTGACTTGCAGGATTGATAAGGAGGTCGGAAACAAAATCTGGGTAGCACGCGTTTTATTTTGCCGAGCAGTGGGAGATTTGAGTGTGGCCTCGGTGCCCTTCCCCGGGCCATTTAGTGAAATCCCGTCCTTGGCTTGGCGTGGGTGTCTGTCCTCCCCTGGTGTCCTTGGGTACAAGGATCATGTGGGCGGACTGGCAGGGTCTGCCCTGGAAACTTCTGCCAGTTTAGTAACGTTTTAGAAAGGTGCAGCACGTTTTAAAACGATGCTTTCAAGGTTGCTCAAGTCTTAGCGCGGTTTAGTTTGTTCTTAGCATAGCTTGTTTGCCAGGAGAACTGCTGTTGATGTAGCTGCTATAGCCTCCTGTGTCTATACGTATATATATATGAATATATGCTGTTAGAACTAGAACACAAAGTCATTTTCATGCAGACAAGGGCCTGGTGAGGAGGAGCCGAATGGTGAGATCAGCAGGGGGAGGAGCTGCTATTGAAGCAGATGATTGATCTTTAAAATTTAACTTTGATTCAGCGCTGGTGCATGTGTTTTCATGGAGTGAAACAATCCCTCCGAGGACTACGATCCAGCACATGTAAAATCAAGGCAGGGGCTTGGGAAGAAGCATTCCCAAGTGAGAGGGAATGGGCTTGGTTGTTGGTTGTGGCATTAAAGGAAGCCAGAGAACTTTTGGCAAATGCTGTTTACTGGCATCCTGTGCTTGCTATGGAAATACTTCCACGCAGAATGAAACGCAGGAGCTGTTTTCTGGCAGGCCCACAGGCGTTTAGGGCAGAAATTAAGTATACAGTGCAAAATTGAAATGAGAACCTTGGTTGACAGCATCATCTTCAGAAAGAATGTTTATCTTCTGTCAGGCTGTGAAAGGCTGTCACTAAATGGGCCAAGGATAGAGTCAAAATTGCAGTAAAATGTAGTGCCTTTTGGTGCTGTGTCTCAGATGATCTGTGTGATCTCCAGGGTTAGTGGCACTACTCCTTCCTCTGGACAAAAGAGCTGAGAGGGATGGAGAAGGTTCTTACATTATTATGGCTGATTATTATGCCACATGTAAGGAGGATCCTTCTGGTCTGGCGTGGCTGAGAGTGTAGAGGGGCAGGTGTCAGGCTGTTCTCCCAAGGAACAGGGAATGGGACAAGAGGAAACGGCCTCAGGTTGTGCCAGGGGAGGTTCAGATTGGATGTTAGAAACAAATTTGACACTGAAAGGGTTATTAAGCCTTGGAATGGGCTGCCCAGGGAAATGGTTGAGGCACCATCCCTGGAGGGATTTAAAAGCCGGGTTGACATATAGCTTAGAGCCATGGGTTAGTGATGGGTTTTATCAGAGTCAGGTTGATGGTTGGACTCGATGATCTTAAAGGTCCCTCCCAACCTGGACAATTCTATGATTCTATGATTCTATGATTGCGACTGCCGAGGTGGTGAGTTATTAGCAGCCCCTCTTTGTGGTTGCAGGGGTAGACAACAGAGAAGGAAAAGAATTAAAGGGTAAGGAAAAGAATTAAAGTGTTATTAAAAAAAAAAAAAAGTTAAAAAAAAGAAAGTTCATTGCAATTTTTCAGGCAGAGGTCTGGGAGGCATCCCTGCGGCTGTCCAGCGGCAGAGTTAATACTTTCATCCCGTGGAGCGGGTTTTCGGCGGGGGTAAATTAGTGGGGATACGGTGACATCCATAGGGCTACGCTGAGTTACACCATTTTACGAGCTGACCCGGGGCCCCGGGGGGAACGGTGCCAATTTACACCAGCTGAGGGTCTGCCCTTTCGGCATCACTGCCATGAGAGCTGTCACAAATCAACACCTCGTGCCTGCGTGTCGGGCTCGTCTTATCGAAACACTTGATTTGCCTTGGAAAACGTTCCGGGCGTTCGCCGGCATTTTCCGTGAAAGCAGCCTGGGCTGGGGCTGCTGCAGACAGGAGTTATAGGGCCAATCTCAGAGGGCTGGTGTGATTCATGCCCACCCAGGAGGTTGCTGTAGGCATCCTTGCACAAGAGGAATGTGCCTGTTCTCAAGACAAATATGGTCTTCATAACTCAAGGGATGTTATAAGATGCTACCAGAGCAGCGGCGGCGTGATGCAGGGGCTGCATCCCCTCCTAAATCCCTAAGTGGGCAGGTATTGTAGCTACAAAGGATGCTTGGGAAGTTGGTGGGGCAAAACTGCCCGTCAGAGCAAGGCACCTTATGGATGCAAAAGGCTGGGATAAGGCCAGTGTTTCGGAGGGCTCATTTCAGCCCTTCAGGAGCAGCAGGAGATGCCGCCACTCCTCTCGGCTTGCTGAAATCCGCGGGCGTCTTCAAAGAGCTGGAGGAATAGGGGTTTACAGGATTATCCCTAAGTACCTGCAGACCTTTGTGAGCCCCGTCTGTGGCTCAAAATGGTATGATTCATCCGTAACTTACACCCCAATTAGTCGGCAAGTGCTTCTGGTTTTAGCAGTGGCGTGCTGGCCTGCGCCGCTGGGAACCACGGTGCCACGGCAGCACACAGTTAGCTCTCCTTCCCTCTGCCCCAAGGCAGCCCCGCCGTGCGGCAGGTTCCCAGCTCTGCTTCCAGCTTCCCCCCTGCTTTCCCTCATCAGGAATTTCCCCACCCTCATTTCCCTCATTTCCCCACCTGCCTTTTCCAGGCTGTGCATCGTTTGCTGTTACTTTGCCACGTCCCTCCTTTCCCATTTCTTTTCCGAAATTAAAACACATCATCATTTTCATCCTCTTCCTATCGGGGCCCTGATAAGATAACCCAACAAGATAACGTCGGCTTTAATTTTCCCCATTCTTCCTTCAGACTCAGTATATTCCTCAAAAACCAAACCCACTCTTTCTGGAAGCTCCGGGCGCTCTGCTGTTGGTATAGCACTGCCTTCGTGGGTCGCTGCAGCATGTACAGTACCAACCTTACAACATAAGGACATAAACTGCCTGTTGTTTCTCATTTTTTTTATCCATCTAAAAGGATTATTTCAAAGCCAATTTTTATAATCGCATCCCAGATAAAGAGCGTGTCCCCCAGGGGTGTTCAGGGAGCAAGGAAAGCATGGCAAGTACTACACGCTCACTCACCACGGCGTTTGGAGCATCCCGCAGCTCTCCCTGCCAGCTTAATAGCTGGAATGATGCCCTCCTTTTCTAAAGGCAACCTACAATTCCTGCTTCTTGGGATTGCATCTTGCCAGGTGGTACTGTCGGCCATCTGAAATCCAGAGGAGCCCTGCTGTACAGCAGAAAGCAAACATTTTGTTTGAAGGTGCCCCCCCCCCAAAAAAAAACCCTGAGCCATCGCAGGCCACTGCTTGCATGACGAAGGAAAATAAAGATTATTTCATAAAAGTCAGGCTCGTTTAATTTTATAGCATTTAAGTCAGCGAAAATGCATCGGACAATTATATTGCATTTAATACTGGGATAATGGAACAATGAAAGATGTATGTTTGCATTTTGTAAAATTAAACTGTATGCAGTTATTTATCTTTTACCTTAATTGTTTGAGCTTGTTTCTAATGTAAACTGTTGTAATTTTAAATAAATATAATAGAAAAAACTTTCCTAGGTATCGGAAATCCAGAGTAAATTTACTTTGCAAATAGGCTTTGTTAGGTATGGTTTATGCTGAGGATCTTGAACTGACACTTTCATTCAAAAATATTTTGAATACTTCATCGGAGGCTCTATTGTTCCTGGTAGGCTGTGGAGAGCTTCATAAGAGGAGAGGACCTGGCTGGGTGAAGGACTACAAGCGAGATGGATCCCGCAGGAGGTCCCTCATGCTCATTGACCAAGAAAGCGCAAGGTGGTGCCGGATCTTGCAAATGAGGTTTATTGGGAGCCCCAGGGCCAAATCCTGCAAACAGGGAGCCCCGTGCTCAAGGAGGCTGAAGTGAGCTCCTGCAGATAGCCATAAACCCGATGGTTGCGGGTGCACCTCTTGACTTGTAGACCTTTGCATGGCTCTTCTACGGGAGATGCATAAAAACAGGACCAAGGCATGGTGAGACCTTTTTTACTGGTCCATGCCATACGTGGTTTGTGTGGTTGAAAGTGCAGGTCTCTGGGTCTTTCATCTTCAATTGCACCCCAGCCAAATATTAATGGTTTGGAAAACATGCCCAAGCATGTCTTCTTGATGCCATCGGGTATCTGAACTCTCTTTGGTTTGGGCAATGACTTTAAGACTCCCAGCAGTGAGCAATGATGTTAGGATAACCTTTTTCAATGAAGTCTATCATCATGCCATGTAAAATCCCAATTATCTGTGCTGGGAAAGTACAATTACTGCTCTGTAGCTCTTTGAGGACTTTTAGAGATGATCTTGGTTAAGCCCAAGATGTTGAATAAGGAGGTGAATGCAAGTGTTGACTTAGCCCTAAGGGGTTGTTATAAATGTATCTGTTTGTTTTTCCAGTACCTCGAGGGAAGGCTCCAACAAAGGAAACGCACTGGGTTGAAAGGTAACCTAAGTGATTAATGACATATACATTCAGCATGACGTCTTTATCATGGGGTGGTCTTATTGATTTGGGGTTGAGCAACCTGGGAAGTGGAAAAAGAGGTTGTAAAAGTGAAAGCCCAGTGAAAATTAATTAATTGCTGAGACAAAAGTGTCAGCCTTCCTCACGTACCTGGAATTCGGCAAGGCAGTCCCATCTTGCAGAGTTCTTGCAGCGGCTCTGTAAATCATGACTGATGTTTCTTTCATAGCGTGCGTGAGTCAAAAAAAAGGTGAAATAGGAATGTTGGTGTTGGTTTGGGCTTGTTAGCTGCGTAAGCCAAGGGGATTTTTTGGATGACTGCAGTCCTCTTGACAAAGGGAATTCAATAGGGGGAGTTTAAGTTGGGTCAGAGCACAAGCAGAGATGCCCATGGGTTGACTTGGATTGGTTAGCTCCAAAGCTTTTCTGTGGAGGTCCTGGTTCCCAGCTCCTATATCATAATCATCCCTGATGCTGCAGTGAGGCTACGGGGGCAGGGCTGGGCCGGGTGCACATCAGGTATGGGCACTTCCAAAATCTGATCCCAAATACCTGCTTTAAGTCCTCTAGGATCACGACAACTTGGCTTTGGGGTAGATGCCTTTGCTTGGCTTAGAGCAAGGATCCCAGACAGTCAGATGTTACCCTTGATTTCCCTGGTGTCAGCTATGTCCGGGATGGAAATGAGAAGGTGCTAGGAGGAAAATACCCTAGAATGTCAGCTTTGTAGGGAATAGGCAAATTCTATGCAAATGAGGGCCCCCGTTATCTCTAAGATGGCATGAAACCATCAAACATGCATCAGAAATTTCCTCTGGAGGCCTCTTCTGAGCCAGGGCCTTGCTGCTGAGCCACGTCTCAGCAGCTAAAATGATGCCACTGGTCCCTCTGCACCCCCTCGGCGGCGGCTGCTGCTCTTCTTTGCCTTCAGTTCCTTTAGATGGCACCATCCTCCTGCGCTGGTGTGGCGCTGGAGCCCATCTCAATTAGTATTCACATGGCAAAAAGAGGAAAATTCCTTCATTATGGGGCGGCAGGTAGCGCAGCGGTAATTGAGGTGGTGCCAGCAAGACCATTATAAGCCCTGGTTTCCACTGGGAGAAGGAAGGTTCACGCTTGCGATGCCAAAAGCCCAGAGTAGCTGCTTTCTTCCTTTTTATAGGTATCGCTGGGCAGGATGGTGCTTCAGATGTGACCTTCCTGTATGTCATGAGCAGCCTCCCCAGGTTTGGGGAGATCAGTACAAGGTGTGAAAGCCAGCGGGATTACGCCAGCTACAGAGCTGGGATTTCTGCTGGGAAGAAATGGGAATGGGCAGCAAAGGGTGTCCCAGACCATGGGCCCCCGTCTGGAGCCCACTGAGGTGCCAGGGGATGCGCTGAGCCTGAGTGGCCATGGTGTCCTCTGGGGCAGCCCTGAGGGATGAGGACACCTGGTTCCACACACACCCATGTTCCGGGTGCTCTCCATGGAGCTGGGGTTTGGCGGGTCCTCCCTCTAGCCAGCTACTTCGGAAGTGGGCTTTGGGAAAGCCACCTGGGAGTAGGAGGATTAAAGCAGAAGGTTTGGACCATCATGGATGTTATTGGTCTATAGGGACCACCCTCACCTGAATTAATAGGCATTTCTTCATTAGGTGTCCTCTTGGTTCCTGCCCTGGATCCGAACATCAGCAAAGTCCAAATCCTCCTTTAGCAAATCCCATCTTGTGCTTTGCACTCTGGGAAACAGGCTCTTGCCTTCCTTGCTGGGAAAGTAGCTCATCCCCAAAGAGCACCTGTAACATCATCATCGCTAGGGCCCATCTGGCAGAGCCCTCGCTCATACCTTGTCAGATTAAAGTGTAGAAATAGCAGGTATGACATTTGCAAAGAGGATAGAGCCATGGCGAGTTGCCTTCAGGAGCAAAGGGATTCAAAAGGAGGGGAAGTCGAACCCGGGCAGGTTTTGCCCAGGTCACTTGTGCTCAAAGAGAGCAACCGAGCAAACATCATCCCGAGGCCGTTGCCCACCAAAGGAAATCCAGGAAAGGGCTGCGAGTGCTGGCACCTGCCCTACAGCCACCCCAATAAAGTGCAGGACCAGCTGTGCCAAGGGGCAGCTGTCCCCTGGGCAGGGAAGAAGAGGAAAGTCACAGTTTTATTTCTGTCAAAAAAAAATCCTTTTCTCTCTCTTAAAAAAACAAAAAAATCATAATTTTGAAAATGTGGAGAAATAACTTCGTTTGTGATCCCAAATTTAGGGAAAACGTGGCCAGCACAGGAATAGGGAACCCTGGGTCTTTCTCCCAATAACTTTTCCCCCCTCCTGGTGTTTTTTTATTTAAATACAACATCAGAATGATAACACGTGAATCTTTTTACCCGGCTAGGGATGATTTTCCCCAGCTAGGGAGGATGCTTCCCCTGCCTCCCCTGAAAGGCAAAATGCCCCTTCTGCTAATTCTTGCCTGTCCTGAAACAATGCAGCAGTAGGGAATTCCCAGGGTCGGCCCAAATCCCTTGTTCTCCCAGCCTGCTCCTGGCCCCCAGGAGCTGAAGCCTTGTTCAGGCTTTTAGAAGTGCAAATAATCTCTACAAATGGGGGGGGGAACAGATCAAGCCATGGGGCAGGAGCTCTCCCCGAGCAGCCTGGGAGGGCACGGGACCGTCCCCGGGAAGAGCTGCCTCTCCCTGCTTTTTCATCTGCTCCGCTTTATTTTTCCTGCATTTTTTTCTTTCCCTGTTTTCTATCGAGGGGTTTGGTTAGGAGCTCTGAAGCAAGAGATGCACGGGGGCTGTAGCTCCATGTGGTCTCTCTCCCCTTATACATCAGAGGGCCAAACCTGGGCTGATGGGTCTTGGGGCTCTGCCTCCACGCCTGTGGCTCTGTGGTTCCTCGAGGAGGGTTGCAACCGTCCCCAACATGGTATCAACAAGGCCTTTTGGCTTTGCAAGGTTCCCTCATTCAATCGATGCTTGGGTATTAAAAAAGGATCCTAAACGGGCCCGGGTAAATGCTAACTGCAGAACTTTGCCATTATTGGGCTGCTTTAGCAAGAATCAGTCCCAAATACGTGGTGTGGACACCAGAGTCTGGGGGAACTGGGGTGTCATCAGACCATGTTTTACCCATGTTTAGACCATCTGAGAGCAAAAGGTCTACTCCAACCAGAGTACAGGTCCTGCCATCCGTCCCCTGGCAATGCAGTTTCTGGGCAGCCAAAATAAGCATTAAAATATAGACGTTTCTGCTAACAAATCAGAAAACCTCACTAGCAGCCCCACCTGCAGCAGGACCAGTGACCCCGCACGAGTCGCCTTTATTTCCCTCTGCCTTTTGTTCCCCTCCAGCCTTTGTCTCTGCCGAGCCCACGCTGCTCCCAGGGCCAGGGCTGCTGCCGGAGCAGCCGCTGCTCGGGCTCTGCAAGGAGCAGCCGCCAGCGGGGCGATGAGACACGACCCCCTTCCTCCTCTTCCCTCCCCAGTCCAGGGTGTCCTCCAACCTTTTTTACCTCTCCCGGGGTCAGTATGGAGCCAAATCAAACCCCTTGCTCGCCGCCTGCTCATCGCATCCCGGTCCCCTGCCTCGCGCGCAGCTCTGCGTTTCGGGGGAGAGCCCACGGCGTCATCACAATAACTGATTTATTTAGTTACCTGGGGAAAAAAAACAAAGAATAGATTATGCTTCCTCTTGCTTCTGTGTGTCTGTTCCAATGACTTTCTTATTTATTTGCTCAGTCATTTTCGCTCATGTCTCTGTTAAATACACAGTCGTTCATTAAGCGTCGCGCTCGGCGTTTTGACCCTTTATTAGGCTGGCAGCGGGAGAAAACCTCGGCGGCTTCCTACATCTGGTTTTCCTTGTGGATGACTCGATGGAGCAGGAGAAAACAAAAAGAAAAAAAAAAAAGGTGTTCATTGTAGTTTTAAAAAACCCTGGAAGTATTTCTGTGTGGAAGAGGAACCCCTGTTAACCATTACAGTTTCCTATTTCTTCCCCCGCAACCGCAAACGCCAGGGCAGCAGAAGAGAAAGGGCTGTCGAATTCTGTGTGCCACCCAAAGCGTGGTTATTTGTAGGTGATGTTGAGTTTAAATTGAGGGGGGAGGTGAAAGAATAACAACTGGAAGGTCAAAAGCAATTGTTAAAAAAATTCCAAATACCAGATGTAGCATTTTTAATATAATTTTGGCCAAACAAATTTGCCCTTTCCCTGCATTTCTGCCCCCCACCTGCTGCAGCACAGAGTTTGCAACTCCTCGGATTTTCCCTTCATCTTGTGGCTGTGAAGAAGAAGCCGTGATTTAGGGAATGGCCTGGGTGGGGGGAAGCTGCTTCCCTTTCCCAGCAGCTTGCCGGCTACAAAGCTGCAGAGATTTTCATTTCGGAGTCGATCGGAACAATTTTGTCCCGGCGACCCTGTTGTCTAACCCTGTTTGCTGAGTTACGCCGGGTGTGCTGACAACTTCTACTTGAGTAAATTGTATTTAGACAACAATATATTTCATTCAGGTCTTTTGCAATGTCTGGACCAAGGTCAGTTTTATATTCTACTGAAATCATAAAGTGACACTTGAGATAAACAGAATGTTTACTCTCTCCATGTGAGCCGAAGCTGATATGTAAATTTATCCTTATTCTTTCATCAAATTTGCATTTACCCTCTTAGTCAAACACTACAGGGTTCCAAATCAAACAGCTTTAATGGTGGTCAACCCTTTATGACCGATTGCCATATCAGAGGGAAAGAAACGGCAATTTAGATTAAAATGAAAAGAGTAACACAACATAACGAGCGTCATCCGGTTTGCCATAATTGGATAAACTTTTCATACGAGTGCCTGTGTTTGGATGCTCGGCTGCCCGGAAAGCAATTGCCGTATTCTCCTGGTGTTGTTCTAGTCCCTTTATCTGCCCTGCGCAGACCATCCTCACCTGTCATTATTTTTTCCTTCTGATCAAACAAGCCAAGTGCCACTAAACAAATCCTGGTGTGGGTTTGGTTGTTTTATTTTTTTCCCCCTTACATTTACATAAAAGAAGGGGACTCGATCCACCGGGTTTCCTTCTATCTTTAAGGCTCAGGGTCAGGGCAGAACAAAACGGGCAAATAGGAAACCCGAAGGTGGGCTTTTAGGTTCAGTTGCTTTTTAATGCAGGATTATATCACACTTGTTTCCAGGGATCTCGAGCTGCATGGTGCAAACGCGGCCTGACACCACGGGGATGGGCTGGGGGTAAGGACCTGAAGGGCCCCCCTTGGGCAAGAACTTCTGTGAAGTAAAACAACAAATGGAGAAACGCACCCAAGGATGCAGGATGATGACAGAAATCCTCCAGAAAAGATTGAAAAAAAAAAAGAAAAGAGGAAGATATTCAGCACCTGAGCACATAAATATGGGGTTATGAACCAAAGGGGGGGTGGTTTCTGTGCCCTGAACACAGGGCGCTACGCTGAGACCCCACAACTCATTTCACATGTGCCTTGGACCTGCACTTTCAGAGGAGGAGGATGACTACTTTATCAAGCCTGTACTCAAAGAAAAAAAGGATTTGGTTTGGTTTTTTGTCGCAGTTAACATTATGGGGGGTGCTAACATTTTGGCTGGTCTGAGGAATGAAAGAGCAAAGGGATTCGAGGCCAGCGCCCGGGCGGTGCCGCAAGGGTGCCATCCCCAAAGGGCATTCCCAGGATCTGCCTCCTGCGCCGGGAAGGAAGAGAGGAAAGGAAGAAAAGAAACCGGAGGCATGTTTGGCCGCAGCTTTCGCTAGGTAACGGCAGGTTTGGTGCCTGGAATGCCAGAGCCAGGGAACGGCTTCATCCAGCACCGCTGCCGCACCGGCGCAGGCAGTGCCCAGCTGCAGCCCTTCCCCTCCCTCCAACAAAACAACCAGCAAAAAAACCCCCCCCGGAACTAAGGCAAAGA
>JAOXNH010000023.1:5990447-6000953 GCA_028566575.1 Bartramia longicauda | reverse complement strand
TGCCCAGGGAGGTGGTGGAGTCTCCTTCTCTGGAGACATTCCAAACCCGCCTGGACACGTTCCTGTGCGACCTGCTCCGGGTGGACCTGCTTTGGCAGGGGGGTTGGACTTGATGATCTCCAGAGGTCCCTTCCAACCCCATAGGATTCTGTGATTCTATGCTGCTGGCATATGCCTCCTTGGTGCTCTCCGTGCTGTGGAGACAGGCTGGCCTGTGCAAAAGGAAATAATAATTAAAAAAAGAAGAAAAAAAAAAAAAGAACCCCTTACCTTGCTCTTGACAACAAATAGGGTAATTATCTCCCTTCTACTGATAATTATCATAATTAATCAAATATAATGAACTTTTCCAATCGCAGTGCTGTTTTAAAATAAATGCGTTGGCTTTTTTTCTTTTTTTTTCCTTTTAATTGAGGAAGGGGCTCTCCTGTGATACAGAAGCAGTCATTGTCCCCAAGAAGAGAGGCGTTTCAATAACAAGAAGCAAAAGGAGTCCAGGCGGCTACAGATCTCGTTAGTGACAAAAGCAACCAGCCTGCCAGGAGGGGGGATGGCCCGGCGTGCTTGTACGGTGCCACCACAATCACTGCCAGAATTTATTGAGGCCTTCCGCTGATAAGACGTGAAAATTATGGTGGAATCGATGCACGGAGGCACTCGAGGAAGAGGAGGAAGCGGTTGGGTCTGAGCAGAACGTACAATGGGATGATGATGATGATTCACATTTCTAAATTGGGGGAATGTGCTGGAGAGAGGTTGAGCATCCTCACCAAAACCCTCAGGAGAGTCACAAGGAACGGTGGCATCCCTCCCAGCCTGCACAGAGATACTCAAGGAAGAGGAGGAAGCGGTTGGGTCTGAGCAGAACATACAACGGGATGATGATGATGATGATGACGATGATGATTCGCATTTCTAAACTGGGGAAATATGCTGGAGAGAGGTTGAGCATCCTCACCAAAGCCCTCCGGAGAGTCACAAGGAATGGTGGCATCCCTCCCAGCCTGCATGGAGATCCTCAAGGAAGAGGAGGAAGCGGTTGGGTCTGAGCAGAACATATAACGGGATGACGATGACGATGACGGTGGTGATTCACATTTCTAAACTGGGGCAATGTGCTGGAGAGAGGTTGAGCATCCTCACCAAAGTCCTCCGGAGAGTCCCACTGCAGATCTAGAAAGACCCAGGCTCTCCAGCATGGCCTGATCCCAAGGTCACGTTGAGTAGCGGTTGGGTAAGGTGCACCAGGGTCCTGCTCCTGAGGGTGCCTCCGTAATTTCTGTCAGGCATGTCAGGAAACAATATCCCTTGCTCATTCAAGGGTTGAGATGGGAAGTATTGAAATAAGTGACATTCCATGGCGGGGAGAGTTTTTCCCCCATCCTCAGAGTTACCTGTGTGCTAAAACAGGCTGCCATCAGCTGTGGCACCGCCGGGGAATTACCACAATTATACCGTACAATATTGACTTAACTATTTGAAGATCTCTCCAGCCAAGTCTCTCCTAATTAGATTCAACATTTAATGGGGCTTCTTAATTCATGAAAATATTTTCCAAGGCTTTAACAAGCCTAACAAAGGAAGAGTCAGGAGTATGCAGGATTTTTGTAATTTTAACACCTGACCAAGAGCCCAGGGATGTCTGTCTTTTTCATACTGGAATGACATCCCCCAGTTCCAGCTTCTCAGGGGCTCTACCGCAGACAAACTCACTCCATCTGCAAGTGTACCCAAGGATTTGGCCAGTCGGGACACGGCCGGCGTAGCTATTTTTGGCGTATTCGGTCCTCCAGGTGCTATTTTAACACTCCTCCCCACTCTGTAATTATTCAACATGCCAGTGAAGGTAACGAGTTGCTGGAATCAGTGGTTGGCACCACAAGGTAAAATAAAACCCTGGAAGTGCAGGGAGAATGTGAGGGGGAGGGGGGGGAAATAAAGTACCATTATTGTCCCCGTCGGGGATGGAGGAGGTCCCCCCGGCTCACTGGCATCGGCAGGATGGTGCCAGCACTGGTACTGATGGGAACGACGAGCTCCCGAGAGGCAACTGGAGAACCTCAGAGGGTTTGCTAACGTCTCCCTGCTGCAACAACAGTCCAAGGTAGGGACCTTGCTAGTTCACAGCACCCAGGGATGGCGTGGTGGGCACCCATGGGACCATAGCTGCTGCAGAGCCCCAGAGGTCCTGCCCAGCCATGGAGAGTTCCTGCCCTGTAGGATGCGGGTGTAGGGAAAAGGTCCCTGTGAGGAGCCCACCAGCAAAATGGTGCCTTCTGGAAAGGCTCGGAAGCAAAATAAACAAGGAGTACATCTGCTGGATGTTTACTGTGGCCCACGTGATGCCCCGGCGCTGGTTTTCTCCACGAGCACATTTTGCTGGGTAAACAAGATGCGCAGGCATCTGGAATGATGTCGGGAGGCGGCTTGGTGTGAAAATCCTGGAGCTAAGGGATTCACCCCAGCGCTTGGGTCATGCGGGGCTGCTTCAGCTCCCCTGCTTTCACACAGCAGAGGGAGGAGGAGGAGGTGCTGAGGGAGATGCCCAGCAATGCTAACTTTCCAGATCAAAAAAAAAGAAAGGAAGAAAAGAAAGTCTTCCTCAGCTCCCAGGAAAGTCCTGCCACGGACGTTTTCATTAGCTTTGCCCCCAAAGGCCCTGGCGGGCAGGGGAAGTTTTACCTGGCTGACCAAAGTATTCAGGTTTTGGTTTCATTCAGGGGAAATATTTTTTTTTTATGTTTAATTATCAGTTTCTGAAAACTGAAATGTCTTTGGTTTTACAATAAGAAAACAAACAGGAAAATGGAATATAGAGACTACTCCCAAAAACCTCTGCTTTAAAAACTGCGTGTTATTTCCTAACAAAACCCCTTTCTGCTGGAAACCTTCCCGCCTGTGGCATAGTCTGAAGATGTTTCAGTCCCCATGGAGACTGAGGCAGGAGGAAGGCCGTCCACTTTTATCACTGGAGCGGGATAAAGCCCAAGGTGGTCCAGTGCATCACCCCCGTTACCTTAAACGGGGACCCAGTTACAAAAGACTGAAAACATCACAGAAAACCAAAGAGAGATGCTCAGCCAAAACCTGGCTGAGCCTGCTGGGAGCTGCTGATGCTTATCCTGCGTCAGGGATGCCGCTGCGCAGCCTCCAGCTGGAGGATGGAGTCAGGGGGACCACAGGGCCCGCACCCTGTGGTACAGAGCCCAGGATAACTGTGGAGAAACCATGTCTACGTGCCCTCAGGCCCTGGACAAAGGGAGCTTGGAGGGGTGCTGTTAGTGGGGCTGGTGTGGGAGCATGGGGAGGGGAGCGTGCACAACAGGAGGCTGCTTGCCCGGGAGATCAATCCCCGACAGCTTCGCTGAGGACTCTGACGGGACATTTATAGCCCTCTGAGTCATTACCGGCCTTGTTTAAACCAGTTATACCTGGCCAAGACCTTTAAAATAGCTTCATTTATACTGAAAGGCTCCTCTCGCGCTCAGCCGGGTATAAATAGCAGGGCGAACCGCTCGGCGAGTGCGACGGCTCCTCTGAGCTCAGGGAGCGAGGCGGCACGCTTTGCCCAGAGCCCCCGTGTCACCCTCCTCTGTGTCACCTCCCTCTCCACCCCGCCAGCCGCTGGGGAAGCGCAGGGGGCCGTGGGAGCCTGCTGTTCCCAGGGGACCCTGTCTCCCTGGGTGCCCCGTCATCCGGAGCGGGCGGCTCACGGGAACAAGGTGTCCCTGGCAGAGCCGCTGGCAAAACAGCCGGAGCGGTGATTTCTGCTCCCAGAAAAAAAAACACAGGAGCTTGCCTGGGACTCAAACCCTGTCTGTGAGTCTGCGGTTCCTTGACCACTAATAGCAGCCTAGGATCACCCAATAAATCTGCTTGGGGTCGGCTGCGGGTGCACAAGCCCATTCCTGTGCCATGATGCAGAGCCTTCCTCAGGGCGGGGGTTTGGTCCCACCCCGGTGGGGAGAGGCCGCCAGGGCAGCAGCACCCCTGCCACCTTGAGCTTGGCACAGCCGGATTTCGGGGATGCTTTCACTCCAGGATGGGCACCCATCTCCGCCACGGGCCAGCGGCACCCATCGCTAGAGCGACGGGTCCCTGCCACCTGCATTTTAATTCCACCCCGCTCATTTCCAGACAAAAAATTTAATCTCCACCTGTGATGTTAGGATCTGGAAAAGCTTTGGCTGCATGATTGGCCTAACTTTGGCCAAACAAATGTTGGCCCAGCTCAGTAATCCCTTCTTTCTGCTCAAAACGAAAAAAAAAGTCTTTCCAATGAAAAAAAAACCCACCTCAGCTTGAGGACAAGCGTCCGGCACCTGCTCTGCTCTCAGCCTTGAAAACAGCTGCAACCAGGATGAGGAGAGAAGCAGCATTTTAGGAAAAGGCAGCCTGAGAGCTGAGGATGCCTGTCCCAGGCAGGACGTGCTGACCGAGCTGCAATGCCCACTGGCACAGCTCATCCCAGCCAGGCTTTCTTCCAGGGGCTGGCTCCCATGTGATGCTGAGACCCTTTCCCCCTACCTAAATCTAAGCCAGCCTTTCCCTCCCAGTAAAATTCACTTCCCTGTGTGCATGGGAGGAAAAACGTGGAGGCAGCAGGAGCAGCCCCACCTGGGACCAGCATCTTAGCTAACTCGGCAGCAGACAATCTCGTTTCGCCCCCAGCGACGGCAGCACGCACCAGGCAGCTAAATAAAGTGCATTTAGGCTGCTAAATAAAGTACACTTCCAAGGGAGAACTGTTGTGCAGCGGGGATGGAAAAGCTCCACGGAAAGCAGCAGCTCCAGCTCTCTCCAAACATTTCTCCCCCCCCCCAACCTCGCTCTGATCTTTTTTTTCAGAGGAAACATTGCCCAAATCAACACATGCCCGTGGAATGATTTTACATGAGCCGGACAGCACTTTCTGCTGGAAAAACTTCCAATCAGCTGCATTCACAAGCTGGGTTTATTTTTCAGTTTTCTGAGTAGGTTTTGTTTCAGTGCCAGAGTAAAGACCCGGAGGTACATATTTCAGCCCAAACCTGTAACACCGTCGTCGTCACTGGATCTCAATGAGGAGAGGGCTTTGACCTACATCTGCAGCCCAGCCTGGGAAGGAGCCGGGGCATCCCTTAACATCCTGCTTTGCAATGCATGGGACTCTGCTTCTTTCCTCCTCCCCCTGGGACACGATGCCGGGCAGGGGGGGGTTTGAGCATCCCAGGCAGATGGGAAACCATCTGCCCCCCCATCCCCTAAGAAGCCGCCGGGTGTTTTGCAGACTCTAAAGCCCTGCTCTAGAGGGGGACGGCCAGGGTGGAACAACCTTAACCAGAGCTTTTTAAAGCTCTCCCACCTTCGCCTCCTCTCTTCCTCCGGGTAGGTGTCCCGGCGGCGGCAGAACAAGACGGCTACAGAGGGCTGCTGGAAGCCGTCAGCACGAAATACACTGGGAGGCCTTTTTTTTTTGCTTGGAAAATATTTCCTCGCCGCGGGCTGCGGTGACAGCAAACATTCCTGCCCGGGGCTGGCGTGGGGAGGCATCACCCTGCGGTGCAGCTGGGGCGCCCGGGGCTGGCTCTGGGGCTGGCCCTTCACTGGGGTGCAGCAGCATCCTCCGGCTCACAACCCCCCCTCCCTGCCTCTCCCAGGGGTGCAGAAGCTGCTGCAGACAAAGGCCTTTTATGCTTCTAGCATTTGGGTTGGTTTTTTTCGAGGGGGGGACAAGAGCAGCCCGTGTGTACCCCCAGCGTGCAGGGCAAACCCTCGCCTCCCTTGTTTTGAGGAGCTAAGGGGTTACACAGCAGGGAAAAAAAATAAAACAGGCTTGTTAAAAAAAAAAAGAAAAAAAAAAAAAGAAAACAAGCTAACAAACAAATCCGTAGCTGTTGGGGAGCAAAAACAGCCCATTAATGTCAGGGCTGTGGTTGTAAATCAACAGAGCCGCTGCTATTTCCATCTACTGCTAGCACTGCCCGTATGGGATCGGGGGGTAGAGGTGGCAGCTCCCCCTCCTGCTCCAGGTGTGTGCCAGGGGGTTTCAGCAGCCGCTGGGCCGGCAACACGTGTCCCGCACGTGGCCCGGTGAGCAGGCAGCTCCTCGCAGGGTCTGGTAGCATCTGTGTGCCTCTGAGGGCAATACCAGTCCTATGGAGCTAAGCCGTGGGTCAGAACCTCAGGGCTAAAGGTCCTAAAGGTACCCGAGCATCTCCAAGCTCTTCTTAATTTTTCTTTTTTTTCACGAATAACCAAATGATTATAGTTTGGAAAAGAGATATGAAAAAAAAATAAAAAATGTCATCTGAGGCATTGGTGGATCTTTTCCTCCAAATATTTGCAGATGCAAAGCTGCAGGAATGAGTGCAAACTACCAAATCACCTCCTCCGTTCGGGAGAGAGCCAGCCCCGAGGAGCCATGCTGGTGATGGTCCAAGGGGCTGGACAGGCTCGCACACAGCAGGAGGAAACAAGCAGAAGGACTGCTGCTTCCCTTTCCCTTCCCAAGCTAGAGAAACTGCTTCCCTGGGGACATCGAGGATCTGGTCCCATCCAGTCCTCATCCTGGCTGAGAAGCGAGGGCATTGCTTATCTCCAGCAGCAGCCTCCCAGGCTCCATGCCCTGGCCCTTTGCTGCGGCTGCGGTGGCCAGCCCCATTGCCCAGCTAATTCAATCTCTGCCTGGGAGACAGAGCTCCCTGGGGTCTCCCACCAGGAGTTAAATCCACTCTTGCGGGGACACAGGACCACTACACACCTCATCAGCCACGGCGCCGTAAGCAAACAGCAAGGCTTGCCCTTATCTCTGCAGATACCCATCTATAGGTGTTCTGCGCCTACATCCTTATCCACCAGCATTTACTAAATGAAGTAAATGGATTATGGTTTATATATCGAGCTTTATGCTTCGGGTGTGTGTCTATACCCCAAAGCGGTAGGAACCGGTGTCTGGATACGTCACACGTTTATTTTCCTACCAAAAGATGCCCCTGAGAAATGTCTGTTCTTTAATCAGAAGAAAAAAAAAGTTGAGAAACTACAGTGATGAAGGAGCAACAAAAATGTAAGAAAAGACCACATCACAAAAAGCTGAAAAAGATAAAAAGGAAAGAAAGAGGTGTGCTTCTTCCTCAGCTTTTGCGATTGGGATCTCTCCGCACTGGTGACGGCATGGGGAAGGGAAAGGAGAGATGCCATGGGCCCTCCTGGGCCAGATCTCTTTCCACCAGTCTATAGGGGACTGCCGAGGGCTGGTTTGGCTGGTCCCAGCGGTCCTTCCAGGTGCCTGCACCTCAGTCCCCATCCCCACCTCAGCCTGCCCTCACCGAGGGGCTCTGCACGACACATCAGAGGGGACCTCCGGCAGCATCCCCTTTCCAGGCTCCATCATCAGAGCTCTGCCCCCGTGCACAGCAGGGTGGTTGTCACCCACACCGCTGCTGACAGCGACCAAATCACCTTAACTTCGCCCACCCAGGCCTTATTCCACCTCAACATGGATGGGTTTGAGCGGAAAGCTGGCCAAAGCCCACTGGCAGCTCCCACCTGCGGCTGTCCCATCCACCCGAGCATCTCCTGCTCCACAGGGAGGCTTTTTTCCCCCCCTATCTCCCTACCCCAGCTGCAGAAGGCAGCGGGAGGGTACCAGAGCATCACAACTTTCACCACAGCACCACACAACTTTCACTAACTCTGCCTTTCCTCCTCCACTTCCATCACAAAAGCCCCACTTACAGGAGAGCTTTCCCAATCCACAAAGGCCATTCCCACAACATCTCTGCCCCCCTCCTCCTCCTCCTCCTCCCAGCTCCCCGGGCGGGGGCTGCAGCGCCCCTTCCCCACTCCGTACCTTACCCCCGGGCTTTTGGGGATTTTCCCACCACAAAAAATGAAGCTTTTTTTCCTGGTCCCCCAGCCCAGCTGCACTCTCCCGGGGTGGGGGTGGGGGGATGTTTGCAATGGAGCAGCGTGGAGGGGGGAGCCCCTCACTGCCTCCTGTCCCCCCGGGCACCGCCGGCGGTTTGCAGACTGAAAAGCCGCCGGCAGTCTTCACATTAACACCTCATCAGCTCCCCGGGGACCCCAGCAAACACAGCTTCCCCCCCCCGCCCGAGGAAATACACCGGGCCTTGTAATGCAGAGCTCCCGGGGGGAGAGGAAGATGCTGCTGCTTCCTGGCCCGGGGGGCACAGCTGCCTTCCAGCACCCGCCTTTGGGGTGGGCAAACAGCAGCTGGGAGGGCAGGGATGCCAGGATGTGGATTCAGGAAATGCCCTTGCGCCCCCGCTGCTCCCCGAGCCCCTGCACATAGAGATGCTAATGGGCTCCCCATTCTCCCCCGTGTCCCCCCGCTGCAGAAAGGGGGACACTTCCCCTCCTCTCACCGGGCCATAGGGATTAGACCCAGCGCAGGGGGGCTTTGCTGCTGGCACGCACCCACCGGCCTTGGGAGGAAGGTTCCCCACTCCTGGTAAGGGGGGTGGGGGGTGAAGAGGATTTATTCTCCGGTGGCAGCCCGCAGCCATGAACGAGGCGGTGAAAAACAGCAGCCACTGGCACATCCTTTGTTGGGGCTGCTGCGAAAAGCAGCCCCTCGCTTGCAGAGGAGATAAAGCAGCGTGTCAGCCCTGAAGAGGTCAGGGCTGGAAATTTAGCATGCTGCTACCTCCCCTGCCCGCTTCACGGGGCCAGCAAAGGTAAACAGACATTCTCCGAGGGAGCAGGGGAAGGTTCAGGAATTGCATGCTTTCTGCTCAGGCAGAAACAGCAGCCAGGGCCCGGAGAAAAGAGAAACACACCCATAGCCCTCCCCACTGCACCTTGTGGTTTAATCTCCAACAAGGATTACAGCCCTCTGGTCCTTCCAAAACCCTCTTAGTCCCAAGCCACCTGGAATCTCCTTCAGAAGGTTATAGCGGCGACATGACCAGGGTTTGCCTATGGAAAAGCCTACAGAAAGCCTTTCTCCCAGCTTTTAGTGATGCTGTGTGTAAAGAAAGGCCTGTGTAAGAGCGTGCCCGCAGGCAGGGAGGCAGTGGCACACGTAGCGTACCAACACACGGGTCTCTGGTACCACCACTCTCCAAGCACCCGCCATCCTCAGGGAGAAAACTTCCCTGTGTGTTTGTTCCCTCCCAATAGCGGGGGACCTCAATGTGCCGGTGCCCGTCCTATTTGGAAAAGCAGCCCTGGATGTTGGCAGAAGAGGAGGGGGAGCGCCTTCCAAAGCAAACTGCAGCTCCAGCTGGAGCAGGATGCTCAGGAAGCCCTCTGGGACGAATGAATCCCTCGCACAAACCTCCTCCTTGGGGCAGATAGGAGCCAGCGCTCATCCCCCCAGGGGGATGCAATTATTATTACCATTGCTCCCTTTTAAAGGGGAAAAGGAGTGGTTTCTTTACAAATAAATAGAGGCTGGCTCACAATCTGAATTTATCAAGAAAGGGAGATGGTAGACTCAGAAAGGGGAAAATAAACAAATTTGGAAGCAAGCTAACTGAGCAATCCTCCACTTATCTCCGAGTCACAAGTCCCGCTTTGCTGGGCGGCAGCCGATAACATCTCCAAGGCGATATAAAGCATACAGCTCTCCACAGCGCTTAAGCTGAGTGATGCAATCAGAAACAATCCCAAACTCAGCTCCTGGCAGATAAAACCTTCTCTTGATCCTCAGACGGCTGAAATCAGCTCCTGCTGCCGCATCTGCCCAGTACTCCACGCTGGCTCCTCGACAGAGCCAGGGGGACACTTCCAAAAGCTGGGATGCCTCTTATCAGGAGTGGACACCTCTGAAGAGAAGGGCTCATTTGGAGAGGCTGAAGCCTACAGGATGGGAACCCCACCGTGATCCGCACTTGCTCCAAGCTCACGGCTGCCCTGTGCTATTGTCCCTTCTCTCCTACTTTAGGTGTTGCCTAAATGAAGGCGCTGACCTTGTCAGAGTGCCTCTGCCCCGATGGCTTGGGAGATCCAGGGCAAGGCATGCCCTACGGGCAAGCTTCTCACGAGGTGGCCCATCCTGCTGCTGCTCCACAAGGCACCTCAGCTACCTGCAGCATGTCAGGGCAGTGTGCCACATGTGCTCCTATCTGATCCCCCACCACCTCTGGAGCACTTCCACAAGCTGCTCTGCCTGCAGGTAGGAGCTCCAAGGTTTGTGAAGTGCTTGTCCACACCGATGTCCTTTTGGCTTCCAAGCTGATGAGTAGACCCCCAAACACCATCTCAGCTTGGGCACCCAGGGACTACCAGTCGCTTCAAGAAGCGGTTCATGCTTCAGCACGATGCACAGAACACCTGTAAATACACCACAGCTTAGATGCAGTCACGTAACCTTGATGTCTCCGGGACCAGACCGCTGCTAAGCATTGCATTTCCCCCAAGCTGCAAAGAAAAAAAGTCTCTGAAGGCTGTGCCACCTCCCTCACACAGATGTGGTCACATATGCATAGAATCCTATGGGGTTGGAAGGGACCTCTGGAGATCATCAAGTCCAACCCTCCACCCAAGTGGGTCTACCTA
>JAOXNH010000023.1:5944258-5954760 GCA_028566575.1 Bartramia longicauda | reverse complement strand
ATCTGCCGTTAATTTCAGACAGTCAGAGGAGGCCTGGCTGGGATGGAACGGTACAGAACAGAAAATTGGTTCGGTTTTACCTCAAACCAGGACACTTCTGTGCTCGGTTGCTGACCAGAGCCAGAAAAGCAGATCTCTGTTGTCATACAGAGCTACGCTGGAATCAGTGGGATTGCCTGGGGCCTTAGGATCCCACCGAGATCATCCCAGTGCCCCCACCCCATGGCCTTGGGAGAAATGGAGGAGAGCAGCGCCTACAGAAGGCTGAGACCTCACTGGCTTCACTACATGCAGGATGAACACTGAGAGAGGATTTGTTAGCACCATCCGCCCCTGCAGAAAATGCAAGAATTATGTGGACCAAATCAATCAGTTTTGATATCACATATATTTATTAAAAAAACACTGAAAACACATTCTGTTTAGATTTTATTGGTGTTCCATCAGAAAAGCAACATACAGTGTTATTCAACGTGTGGGATAACATTATTTTTTTAGTCAAAGGCAACTCCAAGGTTGTAGTGCTGTGCCATCACCGTGCGGGTGACAAAGTAAAATTCAGTCCTGATGTGCCATTTCCACAAAGGTCAGGGCATGTCTTAATTCTGGGCCATAAAAATATATATGACAGTTCGTTACAAACCGGTTGGGATGTCCAAAGCATTTCGGTCGTGTCGGATAGCCTGTCCTGCCGTGGTGACAGCAGGACAGTTTTAGGTCTTGCTTCTAATGACACCTTGTTTATAGAGAAGGAAGAGGGAGCAGAGGTAGCTGCCCCAGGCACCGCAGTAAAACCCCCTTGGGCCAGGAGGAACATCCCATCTCCTCTGACTGTAAGAGGGGGTACCGAGCTGTCTGGTCCCATTCCTATTTGCGTTAGCCCATGGGATTCACTGGGCCCTGGATAACTCCCTAACGAGGACACAGATGAAAACATTCCTGCTGGGTTTGTGGCAGGAAGAAAGGGAGACGCGAGATTATCTGGGTGTAATTGCAGCAGGGTGAAGGATCATCAGGAAATACTCCACCAGAAAGGACTCAAATGAAACCTAAGCACAGAAGCTCTAAGCCCACACTCGTGCTTCCTTTTCCCTTTTCCAGAGTGGAATAAGTGTTCTATACAACAATTAATTGATATCTTAACTGAAAAACAAGGCAGAAATGCTCCTGAGATGGTTAACATCTGGAAAATGCCTCAGCTTTTGATAAAGCAACCCAAATAGTCCCTGCAACGTGAGGCACGTCGCTGGGACTGCCTTTTCCCCATGCAGACCCTGAGTCGGCATAGCTAGACAGCACAGGCAGAATTTGATGTATGTAGGCTGTCCCACTGATTTTGGTAGGATTATTCATTTTCTTAATTTATTAATGTATTCAAAATGCTTTGCTGGCTTGCCATAACACAGGCAGGGTGTGAATTTTCTGTGGGACTTCAAAGAATGCCACTCCTGCATTCAGTGCTTCTCCCAGCCACTGTGCAGAAAAAAGGAAGCACGGACAGAACTTTAAAAACATTTCTATCAATCAGCTACACTTTCCTGTGTTGTTTTGGCTTTGTTTTTTTTTTACATTTACAATGGAGAAACGAAGACCAAAAAAACAGCAGGAAAGGGTTTTCCTCCACATACAGAAGAACAGGATGCAGGTCACTGCCTACGGTAAACTCCTTTGTGTTCAGTTCCCATTTCTGTGGCAATTAAGTCTCAAGTATACAATAAAACCAGCAGAAACTTCAGGAAACTTATGTACCCTTCAAACCACATGCCTATTCTTTTGTAGCATTTTTTCGCCTTGTAGAGCACGGGTAAATGATGAAGCTAGCACTGCTTGATGGGAAGCAGGAATGGCCCTTTGGCCCTCGGATTTTTGGGGAAGATTCACACTGAAAGAGCTCCGAGAGGTTTCATTGTCAGGAGTGCCCCAGTATAAACAGCTCTCTGGAGTTAGGTACCTGGGGAAGACTGGGGAACAACGTAGCCCTGAGGAAGCACTTGCTTTGAAGCGGGATTAAAAGTTTTATATACAATAATTAGCAAATATACAACATCCAGTGTATTCTATACAGGGAGGGGAAATGGAAAATGCACTCAGCCTGGGCCCCAAGCAGTCAGGAAGGGGTCCTACCCAAAAAGTATGATCCAACAGGAAAAGGCTGGTCTGTCATCCAGCTGCATTTGAAGGAGAGCATTGTTTGCCTTATTTTACAAGTGGTTTTCAACTGAATACACTGAAAACAGGTAGGTGGTTCTTCTAAACATGGTTTTTCATACCTTTTTACCATATATTCTCTGCCTTGGCCCCTTGTCTACGAGTTGAAGAGCTTTCCCACCTTTCCCTGTGCTGTGCACCTCCTGTGCTCAGGGGGCAGACTAAGGTCTCGCCTTATGGGGCTCAGTGCCCTGGGGGGAAGCGTTGCCCTCTCGCTGCTCCAAACTCAGTGCCATGCCCCTGCACAGGTCTGGGGACCTGCAGCAGGGATGATAGCTCCACTAACCTTGCAGTGCCTGCTCCCCTGATGAAGCTCTCTGCTGCTGCAGTTTGAAAAAAGTATTTTCAGTTTCCTCTGATGTGACATCTGTGGGTTTTTTTTAAAAAAAAACAAAACACCTTAAAAAAAAAAACCCTGCTTGCAGCTGCAGAGACTAGCTCTTGCCTTGGTGAAAAAAACATCTAAGATTTTTCACATCCATTTTAATGAGAACAAGGTGGAAACACTGGTTGAACGCAGGCTGTCTGCTGCCAGGCACTGCTTTTGGGATGACAAAGGACTGGGCGGGAGGGTGGAAAAAGGGCATGGAAGCTGCTGCTTTTGCACATCGGCGAAAAGGTAGGGGAGACCAAATGAAAAGCAAAATTAACTGTTTTCCTTTAGGGAGACAAATCAATACTTACAATTTGCTATTTTTAAGCAAGGTGAGGTTCTGCAGAGCTGAGGAGTAGCCGGCAGGCAGCTTCAACCCCATCCAGTCCCAACCTCCCGACACCGTCCCTGTTAACCCTTCCCTTGGAAGAGTGGTGGCTGGTTTAGAAACCACTGGGCTGATTTGAGCTGCCTTCCCACCCAGCGCCGAAACCTGCCTTTTGTGGGGGAGATCAGCTCCCACTTTGCGAGGAACCCCAGGACAGACTCTCGGACATGTAAAACCATGTTAAAACAGATAGCAGCCCCTCCTCCCCTTTTATTTTCTTTTCTTTTTAATTTGCAAAAATGCTCACGGCTCTGTATCCCCTCCCACTGCCCTGGGTGCCGTTACCTGCGCTCGCTGCCTGCCCCCCGGCTCTCCGGCTGCTCCGGCACCCAGCAGTAGTTGTCCGCTGCGCTTTTGGCTGGCCGCTTCTCCTGCTTGGCCGCCCTCTTCCTGCAGGCCAGCAGGGCCAGGGCGAAGGCCAGCAGCAGCAGGATGGCTACCAGGCTGCCCAGGATATAATACAAGAGCAGCCTGGGGCCGTCAGCGCTGTGCTCTGGGCCGGGTGCTGACCCTACTGCCGTGGGGGCTGGTGGTGTTGCCCCGATGGGGACGCCCAGGGTCTGGGGGATGCCTGTGGTCGACGGGGCGCCTGTGGTCTGGAGGGTGCCCGTGGTCTGCGAGGCGCCCATGGTCCATGGGATGCCTCTGGTCTTCAGGGTGCTGTTGGGGACCACTGCAGGCTCCTCTCCGGCGGTGGGTGCAGCACGGCAGCCGTGTCCATCCTCCTCTGGGAGGAAGCCGGGTGGGCAGAGGCACTCGAAGCCACCGGGCAGGTTGCGGCAGGTCCCTGGGCAGGGGTCCCGCAGGCACTCGTCCACGTCCAGACAGGCATCGCTGCCGGGCTGCCGCTGGTAGCCGGGCCGGCAGGCACAGTGGAAGGATCCAGGGACGTTGAGGCAGAGCTGGGGGCAGACACCAGGCTGGGCACACTCATCCTCATCGCGGCAGTGGTGGCCACCAGGCCCTGTCGGCTGGTAGCCGGGCCGGCAGAGGCAGACGAAGCTGCCGGCTGTGTTGTGGCACTCGTGCTGGCAGGGTCTGGCCAGGCACTCGTCCACGTCCAGGCAGTGGCGGCCGTCAGGAGCCAGGTTGTAGCCGGCCTCGCAGCTGCACTCAAATCCTCCAGGCCGGGTCCAGCAGGTCCCCTGGCAGGGGTTGGGGTGGCAGGCATCCTCCGGCAGGCAGGAGGCCATGTCGGGGGCCAAGGTGTAGCCGGGGTGGCAGGTGCAGCGCGGGGGCTCCCCGGGTGCCTCCAGGCAGCGGTGCTGGCAGCCCCCATTGCGGTGGGCACAGGCGGCAGGGCAGAGGGGCCCAGGGGGGTGCCAGGCGAAGCCGTCCCCCTGCCCCAGCTTCTTGCAGAGGGTGAAGGCTGGGCCCTCACCCCCTTCGCAGTGGGCCTCCGCCAGCGTGCCAAAGGGGGCTGCTGCCAGCTGGGGGCTGCGCACCCCAAAGGGGGTGTCGTACGTGACCCGGCCGGGCCCGGCCAGCGGCAGGGGCCCGCACATTCCCTGGAAGATGAACTTGCAGAGGAAGGCAGGCAGTGGAGTCCGGCAGGGGTGGGCAGCCCAGCCAGGGTTGCCAGTGGGCCCGGCCAGCTTCAGGCTGACGCAGCGGGCGCTGAGGCAGGTGACGGCGGGCTCGGACAGCCAGGCCGAGTAGTTGCCCGCCTCCTCGCTATCCACCCAGCTGAAGCCCCGCAGTGGCTCCTGGGGCTGGACACAGTGGCCCCGCGGCAGCGACAGCCCAATCCAGGCTGGGCCCATCCAGCCGGCCGCCACCAGCAACTCCTGCAGCCGCTGGGCCTCGGCGGGGCTGTGGGCCGGAGCCAGCTTGCCGCCGTTGTGGTGGCAGCGTTTCTGGGCGTCGTTCCAGCCCAGCTGGGCCCAGTGAAGGGTGTAGCAGGCGGTTCCGGCGCAGACCACCTCGGCCTCTTCCCCGCTGGACCCCCGGACCACCAGCAGCAGCAGCAGCAGCAGCGGGGCGACGGCCATCCCGCCGGCGGGCTGTCTGGCTGGACGGACGGACGGACGGAGGGACTCGTCAGCTGCCGGCTCACATCCCCTCGTCCTGCCGAGCTGGCCTTGCACGCATCCTGTGCTCCCAGGTCGCCTATTTATCACCGGAGGCTACAGCTTCCTGTAGTGTGGTCTGGTTCCACGCTTGTTGTTGACAGCCCGGGAGCTCGCCTCGCTGGCTTCCCCTTCCCCCCGGCACAGCCGGCTCCTCGCTCCCATCCTCAAGCTTTGGCGGTGGTTTTCTCTGGAAGAAACTAGCTGGGTTCCTGCTTTTTTTGTTTTTTTTGGTTTTTGAGGGCTTGATCTACTCACTTACCCAGCAGACGATTTTTCTAATCCCTAATAGGGCCTGATAGTTTTCGAGCATGTATTGCTAAAAGGAGAAAAAAACCCAAAAAACCAACCAAAAATAAAAAGCCGTGGGATCTCTTGCTATCAGCCTCTAAGAGAAACCGAATATTTGGCGCGGTGTCTCATGTGCACACTACATTTCCAGTGCATTTTTCCCCTTCTTCAGGCACTTTAAATAGACAGGCAAGCCCTGAAATAGGAGCTAGGTCGTGGGAAGGTCCACGCAGCCAGAATGGAGCCAAGCGTGGCCGGTCCCCGATGCTGTCCAGGGCGAACCCTCCGTGCCAGGGGGTGCACTGGCCAGATGCTGCCCCAGCATCATGTGGGTGAGGGTTGATGCTGTGATGCTCCGTGTTAATAAGTCGCTAATCACTTGACCCTGATCCGGTGTGGTGCAGAGAATCAGCTGGGCTTGGCTGATGTCAGTGACGGTGCAGAAGGCCATTAAAGGGCAAAGGCATTAATATAGCACACTGTAATGTTTAAACAAACATTACTGTTGCAAAAGCCCATAAAAGGGCTTGAAGGCACTTGTCTGCAACAGCATGTTAGGATCCAAAAGCATTTTAACGCTGTGATTGAAATTTAAATAAAATCAAATATTTACTGGTGCAAAATTTGCTGTGCTTATCCTTTCTCAGACCAGGAGATGCCAAGCAATGCAGTGACTTCTTCTTTTCCGCCTCAGCACTGCAGCAGGTGTGCTCACCTTTGGGTGCCACAGCCACGCACGTAACCAGCCGTGCACGTACACAAAGCAGTATTTTGCACATCCGAGCATCCCCAGGCATGTCCTGGTTTGGATCCATAATTTTTTATTTTACTGTAGAGCTGTCCTTTTCAAGTGGATTCTTGCCCGCAGAGCAGTGTCTGCAGAGAGGTCAGGATGGTGACAGCATTACAGAGGGTGAAGATTAAGGGACTGTCCCGAAGAAGGGAGGACTGCAGGATGATGTCTCCAGACACGGTACTCCCTGTGCTTTACTCTTGAGGTTTGCAGACCCTTGGATGAAGACAAGCAGGTAGAGTGGTTTGATGACACAGGTTTTACATGTCAAGTAACACGGGGTGGTTTATTTGCACAGTTATCAGAATACGGGGTAGTGCGAGGCAGTGGGATAGCAAATGACCAAAAAGGTAATGAGCTCAAAAAAACCCTAATCCTGGTTCCCTTGCTGACGGTCCACCTCCCTTTCTGCATCCCCAGGATCTTCTCCTGGAGCTTCCCTCTTGTAGCAACTAATTCAGGCTTTAACCCTTTCTTCACCTGTGAGTCTGTACTATCTTTTCCTGCTTTAGCAGGCATTCATCATAACCGTTAATACAATGTTCATTCCAGTAACCTTCCTATTTGTTGATTTATCTGGGTTTTTTGTATGCTGAGTTAGCTCAGTAACTCCATAGTGAGTGACAGCAATCCAGCCGAGGAACGGAAACAAGAAACCACCTTGTTCGCTTCCCTCTTTTACACCCCAAATAGAAAGGTTTCCAAAAATCCCAGTACTGAAGACTACAGGATTCTGTTGTTCTTCCCCAGACCTGTTTCTGCACAGCATTCCTGGAAAAGCCCTGGGTGCTGGGATGTCCTCTGGGCAGCAGCAGAGACTGGGGCTGGGCTTTGGGTCTTGTACAGCTGAAGGTTACAAAGACCTTTGATGCAAAGGAGGAGGGAGTAGGAGCCGGAGCCCCTTCACCAACCTCTCCTCCACCCCACAGTTTGGCAAGCTACTGGATGGCACTGGCTTCACTAAAAAAAAAAAAGAGAGAAGCATCATTTGGGTGACGTGGAGGTGGCATTCCTATCTAAGCTGAAAATAAGATGCAGGGATCCGCAACTGGAACGCTTTGGGTCAGCAGTCACACTGAAAAGCTGCATTGGGAGGAAAAGGATAAAAATACTTTGATGACATCTCATATTGGTTTTATTCAGAATTTCCTACTGGAAGAAATGGGGGGAATTTTCTTTCGACTTGCACAAAATAAGAGAGCTCAACACAAAAGCATTTCCTTTCTGCCAAACTCGTACATATCTTTGCTTTTATAAAAACACTGCTAGTGTTTTCTCTTTCCAGATGAAATGTTCAGACAAGCTGAGTGCTCAACCGACAATTTATTTCAGCAACCCAAATGAGCATTTTTTGTCCAACCAAGCTCCATGCACAAAAAATGATCGGTTCTAACTAGAGCTCCTCTGGACATTTCCAAGCTGGGATTATGGACAAAACCAAAGATATGCAACTAGGAATTATTTTTAAGAGGTCATTCCAGCAAAGTAATTAATGAATTGCTGGTGATATTCTTCATTAGGATATGTATGAGCTCTAATCACGTAGAAGTCAGGGCTCCAGTCCCAGGGAAGAAAACATCTTTTTCAAGACCGCAGTGTTAGATCCTTTCCTTTGATTTGCAAGAATACAGCTAATAAATTTTTCCAGTGCCTTTCTTTTTGCTTTTTTTTTTTTTTCCTAATAAATGTTTGAATATTCCTGCTAGAGCTATTTACAGTCTGGTTACAATTTCATGGACAGGAAAACTCCTCCGCCACCACTTTTTAGTGAGATCGTCATCTGCGAAGCTTGTGCTAATATTTTTACCCACAGTTTTGGCAAGAGAGTATTTTTTGGTAACTTAAAAGCACATCGTGCTTCTATTGTTTTTTATTAAATACCCCATGCTTTTTAAATTTTCTTCTCAGTTGGGCTGATGTTCCCATTTGAAAATCAATCAAAGTCCTGGTTCCTAAGTTAAAAGTTGTTTCTCGACCCCCGTGGCTGAACATGTCTATAAACCCCTCTTTCAGATAATAATCAAAACCAAATTATCTTCTGGAGGCCAGAAATCCTGCCGAAAGGCACGCCGCGCTTCAAAAAAAAAATAATTAAATTTAAAAAATGAAAAAATCAGCTTGCTGAAGGAACTGGTTAAAAAAAACCCCACTCTTTCTCCAAGGCTAAAGAAGGAAACACGTACCGTCTGCTTGACATCAGCAAGAGCTGTTTATGCAAACCCCCAAGGCTGGGACAAGGGACAATGGGGCTGGGACACACACCTGCGCCAGCAGCAGCCAGAGAAGAATAGGAGGAACTGGGCTTCCTCTGGGGACGTCCTCAAGGACATCGGTGTCGTGTTGGTGGTGTGGCAGCAAACCACCCACTCCCCGGGCAAGGAGTGGGGTCTGGCAGCCCCCACGCAGCGGGCAGGCTCCTGGGATGGGGTAACACTTTTCACATGTGAAATTTTGGGGAATTTGGGCAGCGTGGAAATGGGTTAACTCCTGCTAATTCCAAATGCAGGCACTGGAGAGGCTGCTGCATGTTTGCATAAGTGCACTTTAGTTTTACTGATTTACAGCAACATCTTATTGGATATTAAGATTTTTATCATCTGCTTTTAAAGCAAGAAAAGCTTTATGCTATCAATCAGAGCTGATTGGAACGTTTTCCAGATAAAATTTTTGAAGGATGATGCTTAGTGTCTGGTGTTGGAGTCCCCTGCTAGGAAGCAGGAATTAGCAGAGTTCTGTTTCTGTGGCAGAAACAACCCCCAGCGTAGCAGGAACAGGGCAGTGCTTTATTTGGTTTCCAGCTATCATCGTTATTATCTTTACGGCGACAGTGGGTGCATCCGCTCGCGCGTGGTGCAGTCAGGGAAAGAAGGATGCTGATTTTTGTTACGGGTCCCGTGATTACGAAGCTGTGGCATGTTGTTTGCTCCCTCATTCAGCAACTCAAAGCCCCTGTTTCTGATGTACTTTCCAGACCGTACGGGGAGGTGCCTCTCCTTCCCTGCTCCTGCTCTGCCAGGCTTGCCCTCCTGGGAGGGTCGGCAGAGCCCCGGGAGCTGTCTGAGACGAGGGGCAGGAAGAATGAAGCCAGCCGCTTAACGCTTTAGCCAAGCTGCTGGAGAGCCTGCGAGTTATTTAAAAATGCCTGGAAGGAAGTAGAAAAGCAAACACCATGGAATACAAGGTGGGGGAAATAAAGTAAAAAAAAGAAAAACTGCCAAAACCCGGAGCGTAACAGGACGGATGGAGAAAGGCTTTGCAAACAGCCACGAGCACCAAAGCCAGCTACCGGGAAACATCCGTGGGAGGGAAGCCCAGGGGGTCTCACCTTCGGAGTGGGTCCCTTTATGCCAGGTTGTTGTCTCACCCTTGTATTCTTCTTCTCAAGCTGCAGATGCAGTTAGAAGCCTGGCTCGCTGAACCCAGCCATGGGCTGATCTCATGCAGCCTGTGTTTTGGGGGGGCAGAGCACAGTCACAGTGGGACTCGGTGCCACAGTTTATTCATTAATGTAATACTTGTATTTGCAGGAAATGTATACCCTCTTCAGTTATTATTTATTCTTATTTATGTACACATTATGATCTTACACACACGAACACATATGCATACTTTATATACAGATTTTAGACCTTATTCTACATATTTTGATCAACAAGTCTATTAGAATTCCCTTTGGGTTACAGTAGGTTGTCCAAAGTCAAGCTGAGGAATATCACACTCCTAAAATCCTCCCAGGGTTTTTGCATGGGCCTTTATACTGAGAAAGAAAAATACTCCCTGTGAGTAAATGCAACAAACTCAACTTTATAAGAAAAGCAAATTAAAATATTTCACATTCTTTAGTGGTAATCGCTCAGAATCATTTCTGTAAGACGTCTTAGCGCTGTTAGTTTTTCTAAGTGGCAGTAACAAAGAAAGGGCCTCAGTGTGAAGGTGAAGGATGTGTTCCCACCTTTCTTTCAGTTGTTAAAAGAGCTGGGAAGGCTCCTGAAGCACTAACACAGCTTATGTTCCCCACCGGGACAGCAGAGGTGCTACAAGAAGTCACTGCTGATGGCAGAATGAGAAGGCTGAGAAGCCAACCAGGACCAGGCAAGGGATGGGACCATAGCCCGTGTTATTCTGGTTATTTCTGGAGCAGACAGACCACGGAGCCCCACAGATGTGGTTATCCCCAGTGCCAAAGACCATTGGCTTCAGGCATTGGGTCCATCAAGCCATTTCTGCATAAGGCTACAAAAATCCCACAGTCACCAGGATTAATAGATTCATAGATTGATAGATTGGTCCAGGCCGGAAGGGGCCTCCAAAGGCCATCCAGTCCCACCTCCCCGCAGTCAGCAGGGACACCCCCAACCAGACCAGGTTGCCCAGGGCCTC
>JAOXNH010000023.1:5713276-5726298 GCA_028566575.1 Bartramia longicauda | reverse complement strand
ACCCACTTGGGTGGAGGGTTGGACTTGATGATCTCCAGAGGTCCCTTCCAACCCCATAGGATCCTATGATTCTATGATTAGGGGTGTGACATGAATGTTACCACCTCAGTAATGAGAGAAATCTGTTGCTGAAGGCTTTGCAGAGGCCAGAGTCCCCAGCCCAGGAGTCCTGTGGAGGCCATGGTACCCTCAGTGTGCAGGCTAACGTGGCTTGTCTTGGACTTCTCTGTTCAAGTCAAAAGGCTTTTATGGAAATCCTGGGGGTTTGTGTCCTCTTTCCTTGTTACATGCCTCTATTTTGGGAGTTCCTGCCACATTAATTGAATGTGGGATTTCTTAAAATTCCAATATAAAAATTTATTTTTTAACCTGTGTTGCAACAGAACACATGAGCACCTCTCCAGAGATGCACCCTGAGCACTGCTGGGCTCTCCTCTTGACAGGTCTTCCACTGGGCCAGCGTTACACCCCTATGTGCTCATTTTCTTTCTTTCTTTCTTTAATCTCTTTAGGAAACACCAACTTCTCTGAGCTGCTTTTGAAGTTCAAGCAGTTGAACATGCCAGTTCGTGCGTTGCTGCGGCTCGCTCCTCTCTTGCTTAGGAATCCACAGTCCATGGTGCTGTAGGTCCCTGGCATTTGTTCTGTGGCACTGAACGACAGAGCCAGATGGGTGGTGTTTCGTGCTTTCCAAAAACATGCAGGTAAAATGTATGCGATTTTGTAACTTCTCAAACAACGCAAAACTTCAAACTTGTCCCTGGATGTGGTTACTATGGCCCTGAGTTATTTATAAATTGTTACAATGAATAATAAAAAAAAAAAAATTGTAGAAGGGAACTAATAATAAATTTACTTTTGTAACTAAGGTTTGTTTACAAATATGTCTTCTGTGGGGAGTTCTGAAAAGACCGTTGCTGGGAACCTTACAATTTCTTTGTTTTTGAAATGTCTTTGCTTGTGGTCTGTCTTAATCCGCTTCCAGGAGATTTTAGAGATAGGCAGTGCAGAAGACACCAAACTTGCTTTTCCTCTCGGCTCTCAGGTTGGAAGGGAGAGCAAGGCACCTGCTACACCGCTCACATCGTGCCAAGTGGGCTTTTCAACAATTGGCATGATCTTTCGGTCTCATTCATGCAATATTTACACAGTAGCCTTTGCAAGACAACAAAAAAGCATCTCCTCCGTGAGCGTACACCTTCTGTTAAGTATGAATCGCCTTGCTCCAGCTCATCCACAGTGTACTCACTACTGCACTGTTTACATCTTTTTGTTGTTTTCTTTTCTAATCTTTCTTCTGCAATTAGTCAGTGGCTGCTGAGAAAACACCTGCCTCCACTACGTTACATTATGTCTGGGCAAGAACTGAAACTACTTGCAGACAATTTAAATAATTGGGCATTCGTTTGTGTTTCCTTCATCTCTGCTACGCTGCCTTAGGTATTTCCCGAGAGCACTCAATTTGGAGCGTGCCTGGTTCCATATTTGTTCTGGGCAGGCCCCAGGCACTTAATTTTTCATAAAACAGGTGGAGTTACTCCAGTAAAAGCAGCTGGAGGTTGAATGATTACTACGGGAAAAGCAGCCAGAGCCAAGCCATTGGACTCTGCTTATTCTGAAGTTTCAAATTTGATCTTCTTCTGTGGGACTTGGAGAATCCTGGTTCCCTTTTTTTTTCCAAACCCTGAAGTAGAGGAGCCAAAAGAATTTTTTTAGGGAGGGGACAGATGGACAGAGGAAGACGACTAAGAGTGATTATGAAGAAAGCAAAAGAAGAAAATTTTTAAACCTTCTAAATGTTATTAAAGTGTTCAATGTGTATTAACCAAGGTTTTCAGTCACTTCAGATGTCCTGAAGGAAGGACTTAAGTTCCAACTGTGTGGGACCTGTGACAAATCCTGACCCTCACTCCTGTTTTTTGAGCTGTCCAGAAGTTGATCTATTTTCCTTGGGCACCCAATGTCCTGCTGCGGGCCCTGGGTCAGGACAGGGGTCGCAAAAAAAAAAAGGATGAGCCTGGCAGGCAATGTGCTTGTGTGTGGAGCAGGGAGGGGAAGGCTCAGCAGCTGTGTCCTGAGGGAAGTTCCTGGGCGGAGTGCACAGGAGATGGCTTCGTCCTGGGGGCAAGGGTTAGCATTTGAGATTTTGGAAAGGAGAGGGAGGAGCTAGCAGTGCCCCTCACACAGCTGGAGCCCGCATGCATTGGGGTTCAGTCTTCCAAAAAAACAAAGCCAAACCCACCTGCACCATAGGCACCACCTTTTTTGGGTAAATGAAATAAACCCATTAACAAGTATGGAAAACCCCATTTCTGCTACTGGGAGCCATGAGGCTGTTCCTTCCCTTGGGATGGGGGTTTGTGATGTGCCTGGGGTGTACGTGCCTCCTCCCTCAGCTACAGCTTGGGGAAGTTGTGTTCTTCCCCTTCAACTGGAAAAATGGGAAGCATTAAACATTTCACTTCCTGAAGCAAACGAAACTGCTTTCCCCAGGCTGACTTTTCTGAGGACAAAGGGGTTTTTAGCCTCCTAAAGCCCCTGCCAGGAACAGAACAAGTTGCACGGTCGCTTTTCTGTGCATGCTTGCAGGAGGGAGAGCAGAAAAGGCAAATCCTGGATGTTGAGTGCAACGCTGAGACGTCTGAAGTGGGGGTGTATGAACACCTCTCCCCCTCCTGCTGCATAAATGGGCTTTTGCCCAAGGTTCAGAGGAGCTTTGGGTGGCAGTGGGGCAGAAGGGGGGGTGTCCATGCTGGCATGAATCTGGTGGGTTGCGAAGCTGGAAGATGAAGATGCATTTGACAAAAAAAAGCAAAGCAGGCTTTAAGGGAGCTCCTGTAAAGAGGGGCGAAGCGCAGCTTCCCTGGGGCTGGAGGCAGGATCTCCAGCTGGGGTTGGGATGCTCCTGGGTCCGGCCTGATGCGGGGAGGACGATGCGCCCCGGGGCACGCCGTTGCTTCAGCCTGAGGGGTAGGAAGGAGGGCGTGTGGGTGTTCGAGCCTCTCGAGCTGCATGAAGTCAAGAGCCGAGAGGCTTCCTGTTTCCTTTTTAAGGTCTAACAGAATTTGAAAGCAGCCGCCACCGCGACCTGGACCAATGATCTGGGCAGAGCAGCGGCGCAGCGCTGTCTCAGGGTGCCTGGCGCCCGTTACAAATTGCCAGCTTCGCTCTCACAGCCCCACACGGAGCCCCCCGCCGGCCCTGGGAGGGGGGGGTTGCCCCAGGCCTGCCAGGGTAAGGTCCTATTTACTGCTGCGGGCAAGGCTTCGCGAGCCCTTTAAAAAAATTGGTCGCTTTAGCTGGGAATTGCGAAAAATAAGGTCTGTGCAATAGCTCGTGGCATGCCTTACGCTCCTGGGGCTGCCGTGTGTCGCTTGGCACCGGGGCTCTCACTAAATTTTGGACGTTTACACTGAGCACTGGCTGCTAGTTGAGTCTGGGGCTTTGCCTTGTGTCCCCCCCCGCCGTGGGTCCCCGAGCGTCCGTGGAGCATGCGCTACCCCTGGGGAGGGGGCTCTGCTTGGGCTGTGGCGGGGCAGTGGCAGTGCTGGGGGGGGTGCCCTGGGAGGCAGGGGGGCACGGGGACCCCCTCCTCTGCCTGGTGAAGGGGAGAGCCCTCACCGCCTCCCCCTCCCTGCGCCTCTCCTGGCAGGATGCCCTGTGCCCAGCATCCCAGCCCCTCAAGCCTCCCCCGGCTTGCCCCCACCAGGGATGGGGAAGCACCCTGCCGGCGTGGGGTCCCATCCAGCCCTCCCCTGGCAAGCCCCAACCGGGGTGCGGGGGGCAGCCCTGCTCCGGTCCCGGGCTGCGGCTGGGAGCCGGGGCTGTTGGTCCCTTGGAGGGCCTCGTAGACAGCAGCAGCTCCGCTCGGGCACGGCGTGGAGATGTGGAGACATTGGGCATGGGGGGCTCTCTGCCACCCTGGGGCTCCTCCTCTCACGCCGGGGGCCTGTGCCCCGGGAACGGCGGGCAGCAGCTCCCAGCGTGAGCCCGGTGCCGCCAGGGAGGGAGGCTGGGCTCCTCCGGCGTCACGCATGGGCACACGGAGTGCTTAGTCACCTTTCGGGGGGGTTATTTTTATGCCGCGCTCGCAAGCTGTTTGCATGCTCCCCCCTGGGCTTTGGGCGAGGAGAAGTGTCTTCCTGCCCCTCCCGGGGACGCGGGGGTGGGGGGGGACATATTTGCCATGGGAAGCAAAGGCATCCATCCAATGCATCCTAAACCATGCCTCCGTGGGGGCTGCTCGTCTTCCCCTGTGGCTGCCCCGGAACCAGGTGGCTCTGCCAAGGGTTTAGCAGCCCAAGGCAGCCCCGTGGAAGCCCGGGGTCCCCCTTCCCTCACTCAGCTTTCAGCCTTGGGGACATCCCATGGCGGTGTGTTCCCCCCATGCAAGGGGAAGCTGTTTCTTTGCCTCATTGTGGCTTTTTTTTTTTCCTTTCAATCTCACTTGGTTGGCACACTCCGTGGTCCCCGATGTGGCCGTGGGAGAGAGCACAGCTCCTCCAGGCCATCCCACAGACTGCAGTGCCAGCCCAGCCGCCCCGTGCATCACCCTGGGGCTTTGCCGCTGGCACGGAGGTCCCTGGCGCGGTGGTCCTGTGGCTGCTGGAGCATGGTGCCTGTTCAAAGCCGGGCCTGCCCCATCACCGCCTTCCCCACTGAGTTCCCTTTTTCGGCTGGGGCACACAGTTTTTCGACAACAGTGACCTCTGTCGGTGCCGCCGCCGGGGCCCGGCGCCACCCACTTGGCCCCTGCCATCACCCAGCTGCATCCCACCCATCCATCACTGCCCCCCAGTGCCTCCCGTCTCCCTCCCTCTTCCCGTCCTTGGCATAAAGAGGGAAATAACTCGCTTAGCGGGGACAAATCCCGCCCTCCAGCATCACCTCCGGCCCTGGCTGCCGCACAATCTCATGGCAAAAGCCCCCGCGGCTACCGCCGGTGTTTCGGTAAGCACGCGTGCTGGAAGGCAGCTACCAGCTCTGCTCAGAACCGGAGAAAAGTTACCGAAAGGTCTCCTGAGGACAGCCCAAAACCTGAAAACTCAGCGGGGATTTAATTTAAGAGCTGTGCGGCCAACCTCCGTGACTCATGTAAATAGAGATGTTACAAGCGGTGACTAATCCCAGTAGCACTTTCTGTGAATGTTTCATCTCCATTCACGTTTCAAATTAGTATTTTTCACAATTTAAAGTAATAATAATAAAAAAAAAAATACATGGGCGATTTTACAGGAACGGGGGGGGGAAGGAAGTGTTTTGACTGCGAAGCGGTGCCAGCGACCGGGGAGCAACAGGTTGGGTTTGGCTCAGCGCAGGGTGCTGAGCTGGTGGGAATGGTCGCCGTTGCTCCTCTTTGCCCTCAGCTCCTCCAGCCAGGAGATGGCAATTGCTGCCTGTGCCCCTGCCGGCTCAGGCGGGGGGGCTTTGGCACCTGCAGGTTCCTGCCAGCACCCTTGTGGCAGCCTGGTCCGTGCCGAGCCGTGCCGTGCCGTGCCGTGCCGGTGGGCCAAGCGTGGCTCAGCAGCTTGGGGCCAGCTGCAGGTGGCGGCGAGTTTTGGAGGGCTGTGGGGCCTTGGCGGCGGCCGGGGGAGTGACTCAGAGGCACTTTGGGGCTCTGTGGTTTTGCTTTCATGGTTTTGCTGTGACTTAGCAAGTTGATTTTTTCACTCTGCGGGAAGGCAGGTGCTGACATGCCCAGCAAATCGCTCGTCCTGTGGGATCCCGGCCACCCCTCGGCATCCCGGCCGGTTGCTGGGATGTCTGGGGGTCACTGCTTTTGCCTGTGCTGATTTATGCAGCCAAACCCCACGGGCAAGGCAGGCAGGGGCATCTTGCGGCACGTGGTCCCTTGGGACCTGCATCTCCCCTGGGTGCAGCAGCAGCAGGGCCTGAGCATCCGCCGGGCCACGGCCAGGCACTTAGTCCCGCTGGGAAAATCCAGGATTTCTCTGCGGGGCTTTGTGCTCCAAAAGCACACACCACCAGTGCCGAAATAAAAGACAAACTCCAACCTCTCGCTGCTGCCTCCTCAAAGGCAACTTCACCCCGTGCTCCCCTGCTCTCTGGCTTTGGCAGAAAGATGAAGTCAGGGCATTTCTAGGTTTGTTTTCTTTCCCTTTTTTTTTTTTTTTTCTTTCTTTTTTTTTTTTTTCCAAATTTTCTTCTCTACCTATTTTTTCTTCCATCACCATCCCGTGGCGCTGCACGAGCTGACATTCTGGGAGTCCAGTGGTTTCCCTGAGCAGCTGGCGCCGGCTGACGCTACCCCTCCCTCCCTGCGCCGCCCTGGGTCCGGCTGGAATGTTTTCCACCCCTTCAGGGCTTCTTTTTTCTTTTTAGAAGGGAAATTGGATTTTTGACAATTACAAAAATTCACAAAAAAAAAATCCCACAACCCCCTTTCTGCAGAAAACTCCGGCTTTCCATAAAACTCGCAGTTGCATGCTAGAGAGCTCTGGGGGTTTCTGGCAAACTGGATTTTGAAGCTGGGCCAGAAAACCAGCTTTTTCCAGAGAGCTGCTAATGACTGCCAGCACATTTTCCATTTTTGTTGCAATATTTGGGGGGGAGGAAGGCGGGAGGGGAGCAGGACGAGTGTTTTCCAACCACATTTGCACATGCCTCTCCTCTTCCTCCTCCTCCTCCTCCTCCTCCTCCTCCTCCATCCTCCGTGTGGGATGCCCATAGGGCCATTTCTTCCACCGTGCCTCCAGGTAGAGCATTTACCACCGGCTCGCACTCTGCTGGGGCAAGGTCCAGCATCATCCCTGGGGAGGGAGTGCTGGATAAAGAGGACCAACCATCCCCTTGCTTTTTGGGGTAATATCCAAGCATTAGGGGCCATGGGGCAGCGGGCGGCTGATGTTGCTGCCAGGTAGCCACCATCGGGCTCCGATGCCTCCAGACCTCCACAGCTCCCGGGTTCATTCTGGGGCTTGTGATCCCTCAACTCCCAGCCAAGTTGGCCACGAAACGACAGCCGCTGCCAGGGGCTCCTGTGGCCACATACTGAAATAATTAGGGAGGAGGGATCGTGTGCCGATGCCTCATCCCGCTTCCCTCTCTGCTTGTGCAGAGCCCGCCACCTGCCCCAGGGAGAAGCCGAGAGGGAGAGCGGGAGCTGGCAGTGCACGGGAGCCGTGTATTCACCTGTAAATGGCAGGAGACTCAGTAAGGGGTCATGAAAGGGCCTGGGGGTTCTGCAGGGATGGAGCCCTTCAAAGAGCCAGGGGGCAATGCATAGAAACATATAATTAACCCTTGTTTTTCCCTTTACATGTTACAAGAAGCATTGTCACCGCAGCCAGCCCCTAATCCGGGCTGTCACTGCGAGGGAGCGGCTGCTGACATCTCAGCGCCGGTGACTTTTGCTTCTCATATGAGAAATGGGTGAAAGCCGCAGATGAGAACACAAAGGGGCTGGTGTTTTGGGGTTTGTTTCCCCGGCCCGCGGGTGCTGGCGCTCATCAGATAAGCCAGAGCCCTGTCTGCGGCCATCCTTGGTAGGGGACGGTGGAGCAGCTGGTTCTCCCCGGCGGTGCGGCCGGACGGGCTGCCACCGAAGCAGCCGCGGTGAAGCTGAGGTTAGGAGCTGGCAGTGGTGGCGCTGGAAGGGTTAAAGCCACCACCGAGCATTGGGGACGCCTGGGTGCACTGGCTGGAGGTGTCAAGGGACTGACTTCAGGGAGGGTCCCTGGGATGCTCAGCCAGAGCCCCCGCAAGGCTGCGGCGCTGGTGGGGAGCCACAGGGCACCCAGCGTTGCCAAACTCCACCAGACACAAGCCACCCCAGTGTCACAAAGCCATTTTTTTTTTTTAAATAGCACAAATTTGCGAAAGGCTGACGAAAGCAGCCTTTGTTTTATCCCCTCCTGGGGCTGTTCACCGCAGCTTGATTCATCTCTGAACTCCAGCTGAATCAGGGAGTACAAACCTGCCCGTAAGCCTTTCTTGGGTGGGTTCATTTTCTCGACACACGTAAGAACCATACTACTGCCCGCGCCGAAATAATGCAAAACAGAAATTGAGTGGGAAAACCCAGGGGGTGGGGCACAAGCAGGTTGCCAGCCACCACCCTGCAGCAGGAGAGAGTGAAAGAGTCCCTCGGCTGTGGGGAAAGGGCTTGAAGTGGGGCGAGTATCTCAGCTAGGTGTCTGCTGGAGCTGTTTCCTAGGGAAGGGGGATGGTTTCCATCACCCACGGGGCAGCCAACAGCCTTTCGCATGAGGTTTGCAAGGAGGTCATGGCTTTTTTTAGCCCAGCTGATGGAAATAGGGGAAAAAATGGAGTGCTTCCCAGCGGACAGGCTGGAAGAGCACCCAGGAGCCCAAAAGCTTGAGGATGCATTGCCTGGCTAAAAGCCCGGAGGGTTGGGGGCCACTTGGCAGAGCCTCCCACCACCCCCTGGGATAGTGTATTTTGGTGCCTGTGTGTCATCCCCTTCCCAGCCCCCTGCTGCTGATATGGTCCCCATGGGTTTGGCTGCAAGCCCTGGGAAATGAGACCTTTCCCAGGAAAGGTCCTTTCCAATGGGAAAAACCCCTGAGCCTTTCCTGATGGGTGTAGCCAGCTGCTTCAGGGGAAGTGGGAGCACCCACCGGCCGTGGGAAACTCTCCCTTCCCCGCATCTCGGCAGGGAGTGGTGAGGCCATATAAACCCATCAGCACATCCCGGGCTGGGAGCTGCCGTGAGGAGAAGCCAGGTAGGACATTGGATGGATTTGTCATGGGGCGAGAGGTGCAAGGGACCTGCCTGCAGCTGTCGGTGCCGGCATCGGACGCTGCTGTGCGTGGGGTTTGCCGTGGGAGGATACATCTGCGCCCGGGAAGCGGGGGGCTCTGCACCCCCCCAGCTGGGGGGGCTGGTACCCCAGGCAGCAGGGTAAAGCGGAGACTCTGCACTTGATGGGCTACAGTTTGCCCTGGCTGAGGGATGGTTTTGTCCACCCTAAGGACACACGCTGTCCTTTACGTGTGCAGACCGCTCTTGCAACCTGGGGAAGGATGGTAAAGCCCAGCTTTCCTTTGTTTTCCCAACATTCCCCCCATTATTTCCATTAATGCTTAATAGTTAAGCATTGATGTCATTCAAGCAGAAACTGTGCGGGTTTGGACCTGTGGGCCTTCCCCGGAGGAGCTGATATTAAACCCTTATCACTAAATGCTTGTAAAAGGGGAAGCGTGGGAAGCACAGGGATGGATCCCTGGGGCAAAGCCCCTGCGGTTGGGCATCCCATCCTGGGTGTGTGACACCAGCACCCAAGGCCAGCACAAAGCCCCAGCCCTTTTCCAGCCTGAGGCACGGCAGAAACCTGGAGGCAACCGGAGCAGAACATCCACGCATGTGGTTCCTGTTACCACTAACGAAGATCTCCTTCCTCCACAGGTGATTCCCTGGCCCTTCACCGAAAGGCAAGCAGCAGAAGAGGTTTTTTTCAAGCAGCGTAAATGAGAAAAGGCCCGTTTTTCCGCAGGGCAGCATTCCCTGCTGGGCTGGCCGGCGGCACTGGAGGCGGCAGCAGCGGGTGAGTCAGCGGGAGCAGGGCTGTCCTGCTGGGAGAAGGGACCAAGGAGGGGGTTGGGTTCTTTTTCCCCTCCTGTTTTGGTCATCGCTTAATGGTGGGAAATCGGTGACATTTGTGCCCTTGCAGCCAGCACTTCTGGTTGGTTTTTTTTTTCTAATCCATTCCCATGAAAACATACCCAGCTCTGACATTTTCTCTCCTCATCACAGGCGCTTGCTCCGGAGGGTGTGGGGAAGCAGCCGTGGTTCGGGTGAGTGTCTCCGTGGGACAGGCAAGCACGGCTTTGGGATGGATGGTTTGGGGTTCCTGCCGCATCCCGCAAGGCGTCGAGCTGGGAGAACCCCCTGGGTGGGGAAAGCACTGGCGCAGGAGCTCCTTACCTTCAAAGCCCTGAGTGCCTGGGGAGGGTCCCTCTGAGAGCTTCGGTGGCTTGTCTCGTCTGCTGGAAAGCCGTGTTTTTTCGAGGCTGTGCAGTTCCAGTAAATGAAAGCGGGGCTGCCGTATCGCAGCCACGTGATAAGGGCTTTTGGTAACTTGGCGCGCGCTTGATGAAGAAGAAAGGAAAAACCCCACGGAGTGGCAGGAGGTGTTGCGCCTCACGTGGGCTTGCCGGCCAAAAATGAGTCAGCAGCGAGCACGGCTGCTGCAAGGGAGGGGAGAGCTGCGCCCTGGGATACTCTCCCCCTTCCTGCTGCCATCCCTCCTGGTGCTGGTGGTACTGGTGGTGCTGGTGGCACTGGTGGTGCTGCGCAGGGCCACGCAGGGAGGCAGCATTTCCCCTGAGGAATCAGCTTTTGCCTCCGCTTCCCTCTCCCCTTCCTCCTGCGGAGAAGCAACCTCAGGCTGAAGGCATCTGCATCCATGGGAGCGAGGGTGCCCTTCCCCATGGCCTTAGGGTAGCCCCAGTTTTCCCTCGCTGGGAAGCAACTGGGTGTCCCCGTGCCTGCAATGGCAGAGGAAGAAAAATTAGTTTTGAAGCCAGGCGCCTGTTAATCACAGCGTCCTTAAAACAACCACAAAACCCACTTTTAAGCCCGGGCGCGCGGTTGCGTTGTGCTGACAAAAGGGGTTAACGGTGCCTGCGGGACCCAAGCGTGCGTCGGGCTCCCAGGGCTGGCAGGGCTGGCAGTGGGGTGAGGGCTCTGGCGGGGGGGGGTCTCCATTGCCCGAGTTGTGCTGCAGCCCCAGGGCTGGGTGCAGGTTGGTGACACCAGGTTTCCAAACCCAACATTCCCTGGGAATTTCAGCTCGTAGAGAATTAAAAGGAAAAAAAAAAAAAGCAAGCTCTGAAGTAGAGCAAAGCTGGGGCTGAGGGGGTTTTAATTCCCGGGTTTCCCGTGAGGCTGTAGTGGAGGCTCCTGGGGGAGCTGTGGGATGAGGGCTGTGCCTGGGTCTGGGCAGAAAAAAGTGTGGTCATGGGCAAGGTGGAGAAACAGGAACTGTTCCTTTGTGAGAACTTACAGGAAAATGGGTTGGAAGAACTGAGATGAGCTGAAGGATTAGACCCAGGTTGGGGTGTCGAGTCTTGAGAGGAAGACATGGGAAGCCCCAACCGTGACTGCCTCCCCGGCCGTTCCAAGCAAACCTGAGGGACTCAGGGCCACATCCAGCCCCCAGTCTGGATATCTCCAGGGATGCCAAGTCCGTATTTTCCATGGCTGGATTTATGTTGCCATTCCCAGTACTGGGTGACAGCTTGCCCTGCTCCCCTCTCATCCGGGGTTGGGAGCCACGGGTAAAGGCATCAGCATGGCTTTGACTTGCCATGCCGGAGAGCGTTGCCAGGAGCTCCGTGGGGAGCTGATTCTGCCTGGAAACCTCCTGCCCGCGCCACTGCGCATTCCTGGGATGTGCCACGGTCCCACCCCGCACCCTTGGGATAGCAGCTGCCTGTTCCTTCCCCTCCCTGCCCCCCCCAACTCTTCTCCCCACGGCCGGTGGCGGAGCAAAGGGCTTGTACCGTGCCATTCCTCGCCCCCCAAAACCGGTGCTGGCTGTAGCTGGGGGTTTCTCTCCGAGCACCGGCTCTGGTTGGGAACGGGCATGGAGTGTGGCTTTCCAGAAATTTGGGGCCTTTCAGATTTTAAAGGGTTACTTTTTAAAAACAAACAAACAAAAAAAAAAGAGAACTATTTGCTGTTTGCCGTAAGCCCCAGCGGGACAGCACGGCCGCCCCCCGTGCTCGCTGGGCTCCCCAGCTGCAGGCACAGACAGGCAGGTCTTTTCCCCCACCGTTGCACTGCTCTGAGCGATCCCTAAATCCCCCCCTCGAGAAAATTTTGTGTCTTTTATGCCGTATTTTCAAACCCCACAGTTATCAACCCCATACGGGACGGATTTGATGCTCCGCTCTCTAGGGAGAGCAGGGTGCTCGTTTTGAGATGTGATAAATGACACCTGTAGGAATGACAGCCGCCGCGGCCGGCAGCGGGCTGCTGGCATCCTCTCTAGTGTGCACTAGGAATTTGGTCACTGGAAAAATCAGGACATCCGAGTCACAGGGGCTTGTGTGAAAAGTGTGGGTCCCAGCCAAACTAAACTCCTTGGGCAGACTTTACCTTCAGCAACGGGAGAAACTGTTGTTTGCAAGCGGGGGGGATTTCAGAGATTCCTTGTAAAGCAAAGCAGAAATATGCTGGGGTATTTTTAATTTTATTTAATTTTTGCTGCTAGCAGGTTTAGGCAGGGGGAAGCAGTGCACTTTCCCACGCTGGCTGTGCCACAGCACTCCTCCTTCACTCCTCCCACATGGGAAGGAATTCCCAAAGCATCACAGCAAGTCATTCCCAAAGCACATCGGCAGCAGAGGTTTGCGGAAGCCCCAAAGCGCTCTTCTTATTTTCATTATCAGTCATAAAACAAAATAAGGCACACGAGATTCAGCAAAGCCCGTCCGGCTCTGGCTGCTCACTCTCCTGTGAGCCAGAGATGGCTCCTGTGCCCATCATCCCGAAATGGGGAAAGACATTGGAACTCACAGCATCAAAGCTGCTTTTTTCCTGCAGGAGATTTATTGATCTTTTACGAATTTACAGGGGCTGTGAAACTTGTTTGAAATGGTGCACTCTCCTGGGTTATTCCCTTCATTTTCTGATAGATGTGTAGATGAGTCCCTTTATTTTTTGATCTATAAGTTGTGATAGAAGTATTTTCTAATACATATATTTTCTGATATACACATTTTTAAATCATATGGGAATGCAGTGAACGTTCTTTGGATGCATTTTCCTGGTTCACTTCACCTGTCACCAGACCGCCAGATTTTACCTATTTTTTTTTCCCCTCGTTAGTTTTGATTACACACAGCTACTCTGTTTTCTCCTGACAAAAGTCTTGGAATAAGGGACTTTGGGCAGCACGTTGGTGTGCTGGAAAAGATGTGCAGAAGCAGCTTAGGTCACAGAATCACAGAATGATCTGGGGTTGGAAGGGACCTCTGGAGATCATCAAGTCCAACCCTCCACCCAAGTGGGTCTACCTAGAGCAGGTTACACA
>JAOXNH010000023.1:5673686-5686351 GCA_028566575.1 Bartramia longicauda | reverse complement strand
CGACCGACCGACCGGCCGTGCGCTCCCCCGCCTCCACACCCGCCTGGTGCCCTCACACCTGCGCACCTCCTGCCCTCAGCCCCCTCACCCCGCGCAGACACATCCGCACACATCCCTGCACCCCCCTCGCACACACACACTCACACCTTTACACGCCCCTCCTGCCCTCACGCCCCTTGCACACCCCCCTCACGCTGTGCACACACACAGAGCGCTCCCGGCAGCCCCCGTACGGGGCTGGCTCTGTACGCACACCCCCCCGCAGACCTTGTTGCACACCCACCCCAGTGTGTGTGTGTGTGTGTGTGTGCACACCTCGCATGCACCAGGCACTGTGTGCGAGCCTTATATCCGTCTGCTCGCTCGGCGCATCCATGTGTTACACACACCTGTACACAGCCCCTCGCACACACACACAAGCATTACATACACCTGTACACAGCCCTGTGCACACACACATTACACACACCTGTACACAACCCCTTGCATACACATTACACACACCTGACATTACACACACCTGTACACAGCCCTGTGCACACACACATCACACACACCTGTACACAGCCCTGTGCACACACACTGCCTGTGCACACACACACGTGTTACACATGCTTGCACACAGCTCCTTGCACGCAGGCAGCCCCTCGCACACCCCCCCAAGCACCGTGCACACCGTGCCCCTTGCACCCTTGATGGTGCACTCTCCCTGCATCCTAAAAACACCCTGCTCCACACACCGCCCGCAGCACCCCGCCACCCCGCCATGGTCCCCCTCACACCGTGCACATGCACCGAGGCATGCGTGCCCCCCCCTGCTCCCCCCACTCCCCACCTGGCTGGGGCTGCGGCCACATGGCGTCCACCCTGGCTCCTGCGGAGCGTCCTGGGGCAGGGGGAGGCCAGCAGCCCTGGCAACCCGTGCCACTCGGCGGAGCCCAGTTTTACTGTGGAAGGAAAAAAAAATAGAAAAAAAAAGACACAACAAAACATCAAAAAACACCAAACCCAACCACTACCCAGAAGCCTCATTTACGATATGTTTTGCATGAGCAATCACAATATTATTTTGTGGTGACTAACTCAAACCTGCGCCCTGGCAGCCAGGAGCTACCGACCACAGCTTCCTCCGGCCCCGTCGCCCGCAGCGGGGAAGCGCAGGGAGGTGACCGGGGCCACTCCACTCCATCGTCTGCCTCTCCTCCCGCGGGTCCGTCCTGCTGGCGTGTGGCACGGGACAGGGGATGAGGCTCCAAATAAAGGCACTGGCCGGAGAGGGGGAGCACCCGGGGACACCCCAGCATGGCACAGGGACAGGAGCTGGGGCATCCTTTGAGCAGCCGCAGCATCACCAGCTGGAGGATAAACGTCCAGCGCGGTGCAGAGGAGGAGGAGTGGGGCACAGCTGCCCCAGGGGCCGACCTTTGTTGATGGAGCGGGTGCTGGGGGGACACATGGGCTCCCCCATCCTACCCACTGTCTCCCCAACCAGGCAGCGGTGCCCGGTGCTTCGCCAGCCCAAAACCAGGGGGGACTCCGGCGAAGACATCACCTTCCAGCACCTTGCCCCCAGCTGCTGTGCAAACGTTGACTTCTGCGGGGACCCCGAGGACGGGGCTGGCGTCTGCTTTGAGACCCAGCTCTTGCGTGAGTCAATAAACACCCTTATAAGGTGTTTTTTAGAAAAACACAAATGCCCGACGCTTTTGTTATCTCTGGGGGTGGCTGGTGCTGTTTGCCTTCCTCCACTGCAAGGGATAGAATTTTGTTGGGGAAATTAAACTAAACCCCCAAGGAGGCCGGGTGAAGCAGCCTGGCTCGCTGCAGGCAAGCTGTGCCAGCTGACATCTCAGCAAGCAGCCTGCAGGGCTTGGGGACATCTTGTCCCACAGCTGCCGCCGCCAGGGTGTGCCTTTATCAGCCCAGGCCGGGGCTCCCCTGCCCTGCCACCCCCACTGAGGCCACCAGTGCCAGGACTGCGGGGGGGGGCTTTGCTCCAAACCTTTGGGCAACCAGCTCCAGTCTCCGCCGGCCTCAACGGGGCTCGTTAGCCCAAACACCCCCTCCTCAACACTGACAGGGGCGCGCGCTGCCCGAGCGCCTGGATGATGGATGTGGTCCTGGCTTCTGGGGTGACCTTGCCCTCCATGGTGGATGCTGTTCTGTCCACCGGCACTGGCGCCTCTGCCACTGTACTTTCTCTGGATTGGGAAAATGGATCGGAGAGGGACAGGAAGGTGGCCCTGGCCAGCTTGTAAACCATCCCTTACAGGACGTCCAGGGCAGAAATCACCTTGTCCAGCCCCAAAATCAGCTCCAGCACACGGCGGATGTGTGAGGGCCTGGGATGGTCCAAGACGTTGATCTTGCCAGGAGCCAGGAGCATCCCCGGCTGCCCTCCCAGCAGCTGCCCCAGCTCCTGCAGCTCTGTTCCCATCCCCTTTGTGCCACTCCGATGAGATGAGAAGGAAAAGGACCTGTGGGTGTTTGTGTGGGAAAAAAAATATTTTGGGAAATTCATTAGGAAAACTCATTAGGGAGAATTTTGAAGTCAGGGACCAGGAACAGGAGGGAAAGGCTTGAAGGTCCCTCCCGCCAGCTTGGCAGTGCCGTCACATTTCCACACCGGGCTCCCACCAGCGAGGCAGAAGCGGGGCTGAAAATTAGGCTTGTGCCTCCTTCCCTGGCCCTCCAGGAGTGGTGCCCATGGCACAGAGCCGGTGGGGCTCTGCAAGGGACCACCTGCTTTCCCAGCGCTTCCCCTGGGATCTGGGAGCCACCCAAGACTTTGCCCCCCCGTCAGGGACCAACAAGCATCCTGAGAGGCCCCCAGCAGCGGGGCAGAGTGAGGTGGGGGTCGCTTGCAGAGGCAGGAGGGCTGCTGGGGGCACGGGGCCAGCAGGCAGATGCTGCGTCTATTTTCTCCTCCTCGTCCATTTTGGTTTCTGTGTGGGTGGCTCATGTGAACAGAAAGGTGATGGGGAAAGCGCTGTGCGAGAACAGCCTGTCCTTTCAAACGCCTAAATTTAAGCCAGCAATTTTGTCTCTTTTGCAGGGCTCAGGCGTGCCCATGATTTTTTGGAGAGCTGTGACAGCCACCAGCTTCACCTCCTTTCTCTGAGTGCAGTTTTCCCCAAAATGAATCATGGCAGCAGCCTCGTGGAACAAATCTATTTTGACTTTGTCCTCGTTCCTATTGTTGTGAACCATCGAAGAGGTATTTGCACCAAAGTGACATCCCAAAGGTCATCTAATTTTCATCAGTCCACTGCGGCACTTGTCAGCGGACACAGATGGGGAGAGGTGGAGTTTGCAAACCCTCCTCTTGCTGCTGCCTCGGTCCCCGCGGTATCCATCCCCCTGCCCCCTGGGGACACTTGGTCGAGGATGCCACATCTCAGCCCTCGTCCTTCGGTACCAGCATGCCCTAACAGCCAATTAGCAAAGCTGCCCTTGGACTCACCAGCACCTGTGTCGCAGAAATGCCACCAGTCATAGGGTGTTTTCTTGTCTCCCAGATGGAAACTAGAAGGGAGGAATTGGAGGGGAGGTAGAGAGGGATGAATAATAAGGGGGTGGCTGTGCTGTTGCAGCATCCCAGCCCCTCAGCGATGGCCAGCACTGGTCGGCTTCATCTCTCACCCAGCCCTCCCTCTGCTCTCTCCTAGCAGACTGTCACCAACACCGGAAAGTGTGAGGGAAGGAGGGATGGAGGAAAGAAGACGGTGCCCAGCTGGGGTGGAAGGACCCTTGATGCTGCCAGCACAGCCCTAGTGAGCTGAAACCCCCCAGTATTGCAGGGGAAAAAAAAACCCAAAATATATCTCCCCTACCCCTGACGAGCAGCTGCTCATTTTTACTCACAACAATGAGTTTGCAAACTCATTTTTACTACACAACACAGCAACGGAAAAAAGTGACTTCTTCTTCTTCTCCAGCCCGTTGCGATAAATGTTATTTCACTTGGTGCTGGCAGATAAAATCATGCCTTAAGTACGAGGCTTTATCTGAGCTGGGTTTGGAGCCTGACCTTTACTGCAGCACGGTGCCACGCTCTCTGCCGAGCACTGCCAGCTTTCAGCTCCAGGAGCAATGGAGCAGGCACCCGAGGCACCTCCAAAGGGCCGGAGAAGAAGAGAGAGGAAGGGGAGGAAGAGGTTTTCCTTGCTGGAGACGGGAGGGAGGGCTGGAGGGGCTTGGGGATAGAGTGGCTGCCTGGTGGAGCGGGACGAGCAGGCGGCACGTGTGGGTTAGGGCAGCCCATGCCAGAGCAGGCAGCTGGGCACAGATGTGGTGAGAGCAGCCGTAGGATGTGCACTGAGCTGCCACCGGGCTCAGGCACCTGTGGGTGACATCATCAGCACCAAAAAGCTCCAAAACCTGCCCACCTCCACCCCTCACCCTCCCAAAGTGTGACTGTTGGAGTGACCGGGCGTCACCTTCCCCACGCCTCAGGTCCACGTCCCCTGTGTCAGACAGGGACCAAACTTGGGTCTTCCACATCCCAGGTGAGCAGAGTCACTGAATTTTAAACAACCCAACCACATAGAGCCATTACTTCTCCATCAACTTACTCCATGTCCCTAGTGGCTTCTATGAATATGCAAAGGTTATATATAAAAATAGGGTTCTTATATATATATTTAAATATTTGTTAAAGAAACACCTAAACCATCTCTATGTGGGATGTCATCTGCAGCGGTGATGGTGACATGCTGATGGACCAAAGGATGGTCTCTCAGCAGCAGCTGCCTCTTCCAGAGGCAGCAGTGGCTGAGAACGGTCCCATCGTGACCTCAGTGGTCCCTGGGCTGGGGCATCCCCTGGGGGGATGGTTGCTTTGATTCACTGCTGGCCTGGGGTGATTTGTTACCCAGTTAATGGGAATTTCAAGCTGGGTGAAGTTATTTGTCACACCTAATGGGGCTGAGTGACGTTGCCTCGGCTGACATTAATGCCTCACCTGTGTGTGAACCAGGACCATTGCTTCATCAGTGTGTGTCTAACTAATTAGTGAGGTGCCTGCAACTTTTAACAACTTCCCTCCAATTAAGAGATTTGGCCTCTGATGAGTGATGTAGGGAGATGCTGCCGGCAGCAAGGGTTCAACCAAGAGTGGTGGGTTGCCACCAGCAAGCAATGGAGGACCTGGGAGAGAGGCAGCCCCAGACCCCAGCTGGGGGCCCTAGCTTGCCACCAGGGCACAGTACAATGGCAAAGGGTGAAAAGTGAGTAAACTTGGGTTTTCTGTAGAAGAAAAAGCAAGCCACCCACACACCAGGAAATCTCTCCTCTCTGTGTGGGTGGTGGAGGCCCCAAGATGAGTTATCTCTAAAGGGCGACTCTGGGGATACCTAGAGAACTTCATCAGCGTGGATTCGGTGCATGCCGAGGAGGAAATATCAGCATCGCCAGCTGGGGTTTTGGGTTGTTGTGTTGTTTTTTTCAAAGCTCTTTTTTAGCAGCTCATTTTAAAATTGGTTAGAAATAAGAGCCTCCACCCCACCAGGTCAACTCTCCGTGGACCCGTTCCCACAGCCGTCACACCACTTGGCCCTTCTTGGGATGGTTTTACCCTTTATCCCTCCTGCTTCCCCACGGGATGCTCCTGGGAGGGGATGGCAGGAGCCGGTGCCCAGCATGGGGCAGGGCTTCTCTTTAAGGCTATTTAATGGAAAACAAAGGGGCATGGGCAATCTGAACCCGACCCTGCACCAGCCTGGACAGGCAGCACCCCTTCAGACATCCCCACCAGCTACCCAGTCTCAGACCCCCACTCCCCACCAAGCCCCAGCTACAATCAGGGATGGCAGAACTAAGAGACCAGAATGATAAAATCCAGTTGATTGCGAGCAAAAAATCCCACCTGACACAACCCTCCCGGCGTCCTCGGCGCTCAACGCCCTGCCCAGCTTCCCGCAGGCACCCTTAGCCGTGGGGCAGGAGCAGCGCTGGCAGGCAGCCGGGATGCTTTGCCGAGCGAGGAGGGATGCAGGGCGAGCGACAGCTAACACCTATCTACCATATATAACGATGTGAAACTTCTCCACCCACGCGGGCTCCTTCTCCACTCACAGTGGGGCTGACATTTAAGCTGTGGAGGCTCCCGCACAGCTGGCAGGGACGCACCTGTACCACAGCTGAAAAAAGAAAAAAAAAAAAAACAAAAAAGAAAGAAATCAGCACCCTGAGGTGGGGTAGGCAGAAATCAGCATTAATTTGGGGCAAACAAGCAGGTAAAAACTCCATCGCGTTCGTAACGCAGTCTCGTGAGCCGCTCTGAAAAGCGTGTTATGAGAAACTCACGCTCCAAAAAGTGTGAGATGAGGAATCCAATAGGTGTGCGTTTCCTATATATATATATATACATAAAAACTTCAGCCTGGCAGAGATCTTTGCCCAGACAGGGAACAGCTGGCTCATAAGAAAATCAAATAAAGGAGGAAGGGAAAAAAAGAAAGGCAATCCCAGCGCTGAATGTTTATATTTCCACCAGCTACGAGGAGGTTTCTCCAGCTGATCTCCCTCACGTTGCAGCTTGTGAACCAGCTGCTTCCCATCAAACCCAGGGCTTCACCATGCGCCACAGAAAGTCTACCCAGAGGCGAAGCAGGCGGCATCAAAGGGTAATCTGAGAGTTATTTGCCATAAAAGTGGGCAGAGGAGCACCGGCTGCAGGGAGGTGCTCCCTACCACTGGAAGGAAACAGCTCGCCTTGCTGAGTGACATGGAAAAGGTTTTCCCAAAGCGAGGAAGGAGCAGTGCTGCCGGGTCTCCCCAAACCACAGGCAGGTGGGCAGGTGGCTGTGGATCCCGGGCACCCAGCACCGCATCCCACCGGGAGGCATCGGCGCAGGCAGGTTTGCTGCGGGCAGCAGGGAGAAGAGCAGGAGCTCCATGTGGGACCTGGGAGGTGCAGGTGAACAGCGCAACAGCGGGTCACCCCCAAATGACACGTCCCCTGGGGGGTCAGTGCCCCTCCTGCTGGTACAGGCTTTTCTACAGCACAGTTGGATTTACGAAAACAACAGGACGAGAGCAGCCTGCGATTCCAGCTCCCTGCAGGGCCACCTTCCCCTCTGCGGTCCCCCGGTCCCAACAGCAAGCCAAGGGAAAACCAGCCCCTCCTCAGCATCCAGAGCCGTGTTGGCTGCCCTGGGCTCAGCTCACCTGCCCAGCCGCTGGCTGGTTTCCAAGCTGAACAATTTAAGTGGAGAAAAACGTTCATGAAAGATAAGGTTTATGAAAGACTGTTGTTTGTCTCCCTCCTGTGGATGGATGCACAAACAGAGCCAATGCCCTTGCTTTTCCCAGGCTTGTGGGGACCACAGCACCTTTCAGAGAGAGCTGGTGGGACATCAGTGTCAAGAGGAGAAGAAGGAAGTTGAACACCCATTTCTTAGGGTATGAGGGTCCGAAAGCTCCCGTCCATCCAAAAGCCTTAAAAATAGCCTCTGCCCTACTGATAAAATATCCCTTTTTTTATCCTCTTCACATGATTAAACCAGGACACCAGGGTACAGAGTAACTGCATCCCGTGGGTTGTGGTGGTACAGTGAACTCTTCCGGAGCCCCCTGCAAGTGTGCCACACAGGTCCCACCACGAGAGCACCCTCCAGCTTCCGCATGGATTAAGTCCACACATCATTCAGTTTCCTTCATAAGGTATCGCTCCGGGTCCCATAACTCTGGGTTATGGCTCTCCATTTTATCCACAGAGGGGAAGAGGGTCCTCAGCGAGGGACACACTTTGGTGCTGGGATCATTCCGCAATCCTGGCTTCCCGGCAGCACGCTGCACCGCCGGCCAGCCCTGACTCAGTGGGTGCAAGGCATCGGTGCAGAGCACCCACCAGCAGCCTGCAAGGAGCACAACCCTGTAGGCATTTATTCCCTGAGATCCATCGGCAGCCGCAGAGGCTCAAGCAAAGGCAGCAATAAGCCACGGTGCAACTCTCACTTGGCCAGTGCAGCTCACCCCAAGATGGGGCAGCTGAGATTTTGCCACCACATGGGGAATCCAGAAGAGGAGGGGGAGGACAGGTCAGGTCCAGCTAGAAAGCTCTCCAAAGGGACGGCAGTTCTGCTTCCAGGGAAGGATTATGCAGACTAGTTTCAGCAGCAGGTCAGCTTTGCAATGCTGAAGGATGCAGGGAAACAGAAAAGGTGCTCCACGGCAAGGGGGGCTCGAGTGGTGCATTCCATCTTTCGCAGGACCTATCAGCCATGTCCAGCTCTTCCCAGCATCCTTTTCAATGTTTGGCTGCAAAAATGGGTACGGGAAACAAGTGTTGCTTTGCAGCAAGGCATGCAGAGGAAACCTCCACCCGAGACATCTGTTTGGTGTGAGGCCATGCAGAGATGCTGCTCCGAAGAAGCAATGTCCATTCTCACCCGAGCCAAGGAAGACAGCCCTCTGCGGATGCCACCATGGAGCTGCTGTGTTCAAGGTGCCCGCTAGATCTCTTTGGAGTTTGTGTAATTCAAGTAATTCAAGTTATTTTGACATTAAACACCTGACAAAATCGCTGTGAAGTCAAGCCGACCTCATGCAAACTCAAGTGAGGAGGCAGCAACAATTCTGTGTGGCCACTCCAGTTAAGAAATGGAAAAAAAAACAGATAAAAAGGAATAGGGGGCACTTTTAAAGGAATGTTTTACTGGCATTGTCCGCAGACTGTTTTCACAGCATTCTGCCACAGTACAGGAAAATAAAACCTCATCACAAACAGAAAGTAACCCTTTCAATTCCGGCATGGAGAGCCATTTGCTTCTTGGTTTCCCTGTCTCTGATAATTGTGTTATGGCCGGTCAGAAGGGAATTTAACAGAAGTGGTGATTTCAGTCCTATGCAACCTAAATCTGATCTGCAAACCCAGAAGCTGCTGAGAGAAAGGGTAGAGCAGGAAGCCTGTGAAGGTAGGAGCCTCAAACCTCAAAGAACTGCAACAGCAGCACTCAGGGTGCTGTTGGCCATCTGACCATTGGTCTCATGACTGACTCAAAACAGCGTTTCCTCCTATTCATTCATTGTCTGCAATGGCTCTTCTGGGAGAAGAAACACCTACTGAAAACCTCTCCTTCCACCTAACAACCATGGGTTTTCCTCTGATCAAGTGTAGAAAGCTACACGAGTTGACGCTCTCATCGCCCACATTTCACCTTCAGTTGTCATCTTCACTTCTCTTAGAAGAGATGCAAAAACTCTTCCACCGTGGTGTGTTCTCAGTCTGGAATTATATTCCCATTTCCAACAACTCGCTGCTCTCCAAAGGCCTCACCACTCTTCTTCATCCTCCAGACATCATGAACACTTTCCATTTCAAAGACCAGCCTGCCCTCCACGTGGCTGGGCTGCATACATCCCCCATGTGCTTCCTGGCCTCCACGTGAGAGCTAAGGGTTGCCAACATAGGTGGTCCGAACTCAGCCTTGACCTTGCCTTCAGATCAGAGCAGCTTACTTCCCAAGGTCCCTTCAACATGAACGATTCGATGGCCTTTTTCAAAATCCCAGGGGAGGTGGAAAGCAATGACCCCATCTGTACAATACTTTCCACGAGCTTTCCCCCCCCCCTTAGAAATACACAGTATTATGACAACTGCCTACAGTCTCCAGCACGCCCATGCCTCCCAAAAGTTCAATTAACAAGTACTTGTAGTGCATTTTTTTTTCCACAAAAGCATAGAAAGATGCAAGTTGTCATTCCTGAAGTCAACCCTAATAACATTTATTTTTATAGCAAGTTAATACAAAAAGATTTCGCATCGATAAAAAGGTCAGTCCTCAGTAGCTGTGCAAGCTTATTTCCGTGACCGTTTGTGTTCTATGAGCAACACAACAAGTCTGTTCCGAAGGAACTTTATTTCCTTTGCATACGACTTGCAAAATAAGTCTTTCAGTCGTTTGCGCAAAACTCCTAGAGAAGGCAGGCTGTGGCAGTTGGGGATGTTCAGCATGCTCTCAAAGAACTCTTTCCACAGGTCAGCATTGGCAAGCCTGAAAAGGAACAAAAATGCAGCAAAAAAATGTCTAAATTTAAGCTGTTAAAAAATACTGTTTCCTGTATTTACCCCACTCCCTTCCCAGTTACAGGCTGGAGCAACTGCAGGCATCTCTGCAACGTAACGCAGTGTCCGCTGTGACACACTGCTTAATGAACCAGCGGGATTTTTCCTCGTTAGTTGTTGTTTCCTCCTTCCAGGCAGCAAGAAGGCAAAGAGGCTGTGCAATTTGCCACGTCCACTCCTGAAACACTTCCCGTCCTTAAGTGAGTGAATTTTATGAAGCAGTTTCCATGCACTGAACCCACAAGTTCATAGGGCGTTAAGTAAGTGCAAGTAACACTAAAAGCCGTGCCAGAAACTGACCTCAGAGAAACCTAGCACTAATGGCACATCTCTGGGCAAGGAAAGGTTTTGAAAAGATCTGACACCAACCTTCTGAAGTTTCTCTCAGGCTTCCAGATACCGTTCTCATTCTTCACTTGCATGTATGTACCAAAGAGCATGCAGTAGACCGTTGCTGCAATGCCGAAGTAGTCAGTCTAAATAAAGTATAAACAAATTTCTCATTAAAAATGTGTTAAGACCACTAAAAATTAGCTGAAAAACACTCTGTGGAGCTAACAGGGCAAGCTCTGTAAGGGTTCAGGATGGTGTTTTTAAAGTAACGAGCTGAAGCTACATCTCTAGCACAAAAGCCTAACATCCCTCTACTCCACTTATTTACGACAGATGCATGCAGTAAGCTCCAAACATTCAGGCTGTCTGTCCGACCTCATACCTGGTAGTTCCAGGGTTTCTGCGTCAGCATTTCAATACACTGGAATCCAGATGTTTCACACTTTGCAGTAAATGCAGTTCCTTCAGGAAATAGTTTCATATCTATACTCTGTCCCAAGTCAATGAGGGTCAAGCCGTGAGAGAGACCATCTATGTCACACGTATCGTTGTCCAGAAACCTTCAGTCACAAGGACATGTAAGTATCAAGGCTCTGATATCATAAGACGCTGGCATCTCAGGTAGCAAAGGGAAATACTTGCCTTTCTCCAAGTATGAAATTGTCAGGCTTAATGTCTCCATGAATGATCTTACAGCTGTGGAGCTCTTCCACCATATAAAGAATTTTTACAGCAAAGTAGATTACGAGTGCTTGAGGCATCACCTTCTCAGGAAGCTTTTTGTAAATATTTATGGCATTCTGTAAACAAAAAGATAGGGAAGAACCATCCGCTACACAGAAACAATTTGATAGGGATTACAGGCCAACATTGATAAACACAGAGGGTGTTCAGAAATAAAAGTCCATAAAGTGGATAGCAGAGGAGACATCTGAATTGTAACGTAATAGCACTCCAAAAAAGAATGCAGATGTTCCAGAGCACAAGCTGATCACACTTACCAGCAATGTTCCATAGTTGTAGAGCTCACCAACCAAAATGCTTCCATTTTGAAAGAAATGAGCAGAATAAAAGTGGATGTAGAGATGGCGTATACTTGGATTGAGCCTTTCTACCAGTTGTGTTGCTATATAGAACTCCCAAGGGTTGGCAGGCTTCTGGACCTGTAGCCAAAAAATTGATTTACTAGGAAAATCTATTAGCATTAAAGCAGATGTTCTTCTCGGGTTGGGATTTGTTTGTTTGCTTGTTTGGTTTTTTTTAATGGCTGACTAGGCATTTTTCCCCTTGACCAAATTAAATACTTATACCTACAGTAATTAACCTCAGGTGGATAGAGTCAATGATTAACCCTCTTGAATCAAGACTTCAATTACATGCCACAATTCCATTCTGGCTTTTGTGTTATTTAAAATGTCGGTCTTTCTGCAACACTGAGGTTTCTGCTGGCAGCAGACATTTTGTGTAAGAGAAAAAGGCTTTTGAAGTCAAAACAGGAAAACTCTTCTGATTCCTTCCCCTACTATTTCCCTCACTATGTTGAATATCCGATGCTCAAAAAACCCTAAAGTCACCTTTACACACCAGGAAGCTCTCAGTTAAGGTGTTGACACGAAATTATTTTTCTTCTGAAAGATTAAATGTCACAGAGGAGATCCACAGAAAGGTCCCAAGATAGATCTGATGTGGAGAGGCTAAAGGGGGTGGGGGTGTGTGTCAACCCAATCCCATAACCGTGTTTCGGCCAGACTGTAGTAACTGTACACACACAGCCTCAGCCAGCAGCAGATGCAGGGTTGTGTGACCTTGTATAACCCTCCTGGACTGAGCTGACCCCACAGTTGCACAGCCTTTACTCTTGGCAGCGGTTCGGACGTAAACACATGCTATCATCTGTTCCTCATTCCTCTACCGAAGCAGCGTGGAAAAGGACAAGGCAGAGCAGAGAGGGAGCTGCTCAATCTACAATCACTATCAAGACAAGTGTGTTTATTAAGAAAACTGTACCAGAGAGGTATCACCCAGCAAAGTCTACGTAATAGCCAGCTGCCACCAAACAGGCTGGCTACCAAAAGTGCAAAAATGCTTGTGGAAAGCTAGTGAGCATGTATCTGAAACAAAGAGAGGCCCTTTCAGCAGGATCTAGTAGCAAGAGCAATTTTATCATCAATCCACTTAGAATGGTTCTGGTTGGAAGGGACCTTAAAGATCATCCAGTTCCAACCCCCCTGCCCTGGGCAGGGACACCTCCCACCACACCAGG
>JAOXNH010000023.1:5662347-5672579 GCA_028566575.1 Bartramia longicauda | reverse complement strand
TACTGATAGGCATTGATAAGGTCTCCCCTCAGCCTTCTCTTCTCCAGGCTAAAGAGTCCCAGCTCTCTCAGCCTTTTGCTGTTGACTAAGAGCCGTTGCACAAGTAGCTGTCTTTGCTCAGCTGAGAAAGACAGCCTGTCTGTAAGCCTTCCTTAGGATACTTGTGACTACTTTATAATGAAAAGATGAAGAAGCAAGTCGAGTCAAAAGGATAAATAATTTCCCATGTAGAATAAATCAGATATTACAGCACTCAATCTGATTAAGACTTTGAGGATAGACCAATATGCTTTACTTTATAAATAAGAAAACTCATCAGAATCTACCTAGGGTAGGCATCATGACTATAAGATGGCATTAATTTTCTGGCAGAGCTATTCTGATTCAACACTACTTACCTTAAATATTACTTTCTGATTGTTTCTAGGGTTACTTGCATCCAGAATGGAAGCCTGATAGACTTGAGCAAAAGCTCCCTCTCCAAGCAAGCAGTCCACATGGAATGAATTGGAACCTTTAAGAGATTAACAACATTAAGTCCCGCTTGCAAACCTCAGCAGAGGCATCACTACTCAGAAAAATAAAATAGAAAAAAGAAAAAGCACCAGTCTGTATAAGTTATTGCTTTAACCCCAGTGCTAGTCTTTCTCTACAGGTCTCTCCTTCTTGCCAGCCTTTCCATAGAAGAGAGGCTGGACTCACTCCTGAGACAAGAGTGCTGCACAGTGCCACCTAAAAAACCAAAACCAAAACAAAACCCAGTGTTCCTATTTTAGTCTGACTCCCTGGAAGCAGTCAAATTCCAAAGTACATTCCTTAAAAAGCAAACACTAATGTTTAAGTCATACAAGTATGTTGCAATTACTATCACACAGGTTTTGTTGACACAGGACCGCTGCTCTATACAAAGTTTGAGAGTTGTGTCCCAGATCACTAGGGAAATTCCCTACTCAGAATACCTAATCAAAAATGCTTATGCTACAAAAGACAAACAGAAAAACAGGTCTAAATCTGAAGGTTTAGATAGTCTGGAAGCTATCTGGATATATATGCAAGTAAACCAAATTAAAAAAAATACTTCAGAGGTTCCCAGCCAAACTTCAGAAATGCTTTGAAGTGAAATGTTTAAAGCAGCTCTTACCCAGTGGCAGTTCAGCCTTCAGAGCGATGGATGGAAGAGGACATGTCCATTCAAAGTAGTTGGCATAGGTGTGAAGTGGTTTTGGAAGCTCTGATAAGAACTTGCATATCAATTCCTTATCCCAAGGGTTTTCAACAAGGACTTCATGGAAAGAAGAAAAACATTTAAGCTATAAGAAAACTGTTGTTTCAAAGGGATAACACAAGCTATATCTGAAGGAGTATCACTGATTAAAACAAAACAGAAAGACACAGCATCAAAACTGAAGAGAAGTTAAGTATTCCGTAAGTTTGACAATCCAGTTTTTATACCTATGCCTTCTGTTAAAGTTGCTTCAATTATTTTTTTTTAATTGCAAGTTAAAAACAGAGATTCGGAAGTATAGTATTTGAGCCTCAACTAGCAAAGAACCCTTCAGTATTCCTGAGTACTCCCGTACTTCACGATCTATTTGGCATCACATAATAGAGGTACAACTCCCTCTTGTCCTTCCTTACATCACTCCTTCCTACGCAGCGGTCTCCAGTTTGCTCAAAGCAGTGACTACCTTCATGTGGGAACAAAGCACTGCTGCAAAAACATGACACAGAAGAAAATTGTAGGCAATGCTCTGTACCTGTAGCTCTAACACTCCGGGCTGTCCTGTCCTGCCCAGCTTTAGACAGCTTTTCATAGGAAATTCTGTCCACCCCTACAGATGAGGAATATTCAGTTCTGCTTATGGCAGTCTGCTCGTGTAATCTTTGAGAAGCAGCTGTAACAATTCCTTGAATTCCATTTCCTTGGTTCAAAACATCTCCTTGAAGCTCTTCTTGTTCTGCAACATGTTCAAGAGCAGGGCTACATATTTAAAAACAAAATACTATTAATTGACAGTACTGCCATGGTATTTTTGCAAAAACATGTCAAATGTCCGCACTTGCAACTTTGGCCAAAATCATCATTGAGATTAATATAACGAACATTTCTTAAGAAAATAAGATCTGGTCATATCATGCTACCCATAGTCTAATAACTTTCAGGTCCTCTGGCCGTGGGCCAACAAGTTCAGCCAATATTGAAAAGAAAGCAGTAGTTTTAGATACACAGCCATTAAAACTTTCTAGAAGGTTATCTTTTCATTTAGAAGTGTCAGAAAACTTAACTGAAAGGAGCGTTTGCAGGGGCATTATCACCATACCCGAGTTCATTTAACTCCACACAAAGTGCTGAAGTGTGTGCTAAGCAAGAGTCAGTCTGATACAAATACGTCAGCTCCAGATTACTTGGAAAACTTGCTCAAGAGTAGAATAGCAGACCTGCCTGCTCCGGCATAGATTTCCCTAGCACTCTCAAGCTTTGGAAAATCTCAGTAAGTCATGACATACCTTAGCTTCTTAGTTTTTATCTGCTTGTGCAGTTCTCCAGAAAACTCCAAATCCATTTGTGGCAAGCCATCCCCACAGGCTAAACAAAAGGAGTAGCAACAACAGCAGATGTTTATTTTCCACAAAGGCAAGCACATCGAGAGCATTCTTACCAAGAAAAGAAGGTGAAGTCACACTGCAAGTGGGAAAGTTGCTAAGGTATCAGAAGAGCTGAACAAGACAATTGAAAAATATATAAGAAAAGGCAAAAACTTGATTTCTTTCAGGAGTGTATTCCAAGACTACAGTGCCGCAGACACACAGAAAGGTGCCCCTTCAATTTTTTGACTATTTGCAACCCCCTGGAACAGTTCAGAACAGTAGTTCTACAGCACAGCCCAAGCCTCTCGTCCCTTGCCACCTTCTCCTATTCCCCCAGTTAAAAATGCTTGGAAATTTTATGTGCTGGGCCAGCCCATGTTCCCAGCTGCTGTTCTGCAAGGAATGTGTACTCAGAACTGGCAGCAGTGGGAGTCAAACCTATGCAGTGTTCAGCAAGGGCTGCGAGGTTATCCGGGCACAGAAAGCGGAGTTGGGCAGTATTGAAATAGATGCTCTCAACCTGAACCAGTCATTATTTTACCTTTGTCCTCCAAAGACTGTCGGGAATGTGCTGACAGGTAATTAAATGGTGTTGATACAAGCTGGGCAGCTCGTGCAAAGTCTCTTGTGTTGTTTGGACTGGGAGCTAACGTTTTATTATTACTTGGTACATTCCACACTGTATAATCATCCTTTAAGAACTGCGGTGTCCCTGTGTCTTCCTGGACAGGAAAAAAATATATAAAGATTTAAAACAGAGCCATCGAAATTATCCTGCCAGAGCCCCACTGTAACCCACCAGCAGCCTCTGCAGTCAGTTTCAATATTGCTGAGTCTGGCTGTGTCAACTTGCAGCATTTGAAAAATAACAGAACAGCAATATAACCTAAATCACAGGTTTACATTGTTTTGCATCAGACCTGAATGTTAGCAATAGTCAACACGACCGCAAAATGCTAGACAAAAAACTTTGCCATAAGAGTCTGAAAAAGCCAATTTCATTACTCAGTGATCACTTGTATCCAAGCAGCCTTAAGTTCTATGCATCTCCATGGCTATGAAAACTGTTAGATGGCCATTAGAACATTAAGCATCTCTTTCTCCCCGTCCTTCCTCCCCCAAATAAATGCCAAACCTGCCCACCAACTGCAGTCAACGTTATCCTAGGGACAGAGGTCCCCACTATTAAGTTTCTATAGGTTTTGCAAAAATTAACAACTGAAAATTTCATGCCATTGGCAAGAAATGGGAAAGTGCGTGTAGGCTTCAGGTAGGTATCATTCATAAGAATGTCACACGACTGGGACAGAACAAATGTAAATACAACCGACTCTGATACTCCCTGTAACTGCATAACCCATTTTCAGGTGAATTCATGCAATAAGAGCAAACACTCACTTCTGTACCCGCTGTACAGTCGGTCAAGGGACATTCTCCAATAGTTCTGGGCCCTTCCGGCTTGTTTTTATGCTGTGGGATCCTGACAAAACAGGTAGTTTAGAATAGCTTTTCCCCCGAAACTTTCCCAGGCAGACTGATGAAAACACTTATTCTTAAATTTTATTTTTTTTTTAAAGAATCCCATTGGCAGCTACTTAGAGAAGTTGCAGCAGCTCAAAGAAACAAGCTCTCCAGTTATGGAGAAAGTTAAGCATCCCAAGCACACTGTCCAAACAGGAAAAGTCGTGAAATTCCACAGAGAAGTAACTAGAGCTTTTTCATGCCACTTCCACACAGCTGCTAGTGACTGTATTCAAGCTTATCCCCATTCTGCAAATACAGTCACAACGAAATCATATGGAATAGAATAAATCCTACATGTAATTCTTAATAAACTGAACTCAGCTATTATTTTTTTTTCTCTTTACCCGCTGTTCTCTTTTTCATTCTCATCTTCAAAGATAGCAAATGCAGGCATGACAGGAGCAGCCACAGCAGCTTTCAGACTTCCATCAGGCTCTTAAAAAAAAATAAAATAACCACTATAAACACTATTATCTTCACCCAACAAAGATCATATAAACAGTGACATTTTCACCCCTAACCAGGCAACTGATGGTCATGGCTACACGTAGACCAGGAGCATCCTCAAAATTGCCACACAATTCATCTCTCCTATAAGCTCTTGGAAATGGGGAAGATTTTTCCACCTCAATACCAAGTCTGGCCAGGAGTAGAGAAGCCCTCTTGGCTGCATCTGACCAGTTACGAAATATCTCTGTGCTCACTCTTGTAAGCCACTGCTACTGCCTGGTTTTCAGAAGATGGTAGCTGTTACGACAAGATGGCAATTCAAATACTAACACCCAGCCTGCAAAATGTTTTAGAAAAAAGCTTTACTCCTGTGAAGTACCAGCTGGGCCCTTTTCAAAGTCACGGTTTAAATACCAGGGAAGTCACTGCAGAGATGCAACATGTTCAATACACATTTTAATAGGCTTGCTAACAGTAAAGTGCTTCTGCTGTCCTCAGATTGTGCATCAAAATTTAGAACCTGTCAATTATTAAATTCATTATGAGGGAAGAAGTGGCGTGTTCACTCCACACCTAATCAAAGAACTACTTATCTCAAAATCATGAAGACGGTGGGAGGGGTAAGCAAGAAATGAAGGAGTGAAACATCCCTGACTGAAAGAGTAAGTACTCCTTACCACTTTTTCTGCAAAAGACTTCAAATTGCTCCTTGCTTTCTTCAAGAGGAGATAGTCCAGGCAAGATGGGTGTTTGAAACATATCCATGAGGAATCCTAAAAAAGAAATAAAACCCACAAGAATATCACCCCCAGTGTAAGAAAAGAAATTTTCAGAGGTTCTTCTGTTGTGTAGTAGTCAAATCAAATGCCAATCAATTGTTATCATTTGTGAAGTGCCAATATAACCAATTATTCCTTCATATTGCACTTAAACACTCCAGACAACTGAACAAACAGGGAGATCCACCTTGGCCAACACATACTTGTTGGTACCATGACTTTTTCTTCTCCAATACGAGATTTCAAGTTCTCCCAAAGCAGCAAATTCTCCTTTATCTTCTTAGATATTTGAAAGACATGAATATTACGAGCTTTTTTTTTAATTATTTTCACAGATATATATTCAGCTGCAGCAGCTTGCTACATGGTAGCAGTTAACAGGTTTACTATCAAAACAGAAGAACATGGCAGAAGAGTACAAAAGGGATAAAACAGCATCACGATATTATTACTCCACATCTGACATCAGAAACACAATTGCAATTTCCCTTTCAGGATTTTGAAAAAGCAATGTTTAGAATAAACAACGTCTGTTAAATAATCAAAGACCTTTTGCACAAAGGTGCAAATCAAAGACCTTTTGTTTCAGCTTTAGAGGAGAGCTCAGCATCAACCAGAGTTGACTTATTACCTTCCCAATGTTCTCCCACATTAGCCCATTTTAGGTCATCATCTCAGAAACAGGAGTCCCTGACAGTACTGCCCAGAGCAGCTCAGAGAACACGCTGCACAAAAAATCCTGGCAGGTGTACCACCAGTGACTTATCCAGGAGTTTACAGGATGTGGCTTCTGGGATGTTATTAAAGCATCCATTTGTGGTCAAAAGCTCTGGGTCATCCAGCAAATTCACCATAGATTACCAATTTAATTTTATTTTCCTCTTTGACTGAATGGTGCACGTGCCCATCACTAGATAGCCTCCTTGTAGATTTGACTTCACTAAAATTACCAGGCAAGATCCTACCAGTTCCAGTGAAACTTGCATGTTATTCCAGATGCTTACCCAATGCTTCCTTTGTATGAACTGTGGGTGAAGGCTGCACTTTGAAGGGTGTTGCCTGCATTGCTCCTCCCAGCGAGGTGTTTGGGGTAGCTTGAGAAGCATTTCCAGAAGCAAAGGAGGAATTTCCAACTCTAGATGCTAGAAATGAGAACAGCAAGATCATTGCTGAAGTAGCCTAGGATTGTTTATTAACATTTCAGGAGCTAGCAAAATATTAGTAAGAGAAGTAAACAAGATAAATAGCAGAATGACAACCCAGAATTTTGGGAGAGCAGATTTTGGCTTGTTCAGAGATCTGCTTGGCAGTTCCCAAGGGAGACTGCCCTGAAGGGCAAGAGGGTCCTTGGACAGCTGGGTGGCCTCTGAAGACTCCAGACGATCTATTCTGACACAGAAAACCATGTAGGAAGCCAGCAAGGACAAAGAGCAAACTCCCAACCATGCTCAAACAAAAAGGAATTGTACAGGTGGAAACAGGGACTGGCTCCATAGAAGGGATATAGAAACATTGCCCAAACAATGGAATGGAGTTAGCAAAGTAAAAAAGTTTAGATATAGTTGGAACTAGAAGCCACATAATATTGATCCCCAGCCAGTAACAGTCATACCAATACCACCAGTCTACCAAAACTAGGTTTAGTACCTTCTTTCATGTCCATGGAAGTATTTTCTCCAGTGGATCTCTTGTTAGAGTGCCTTCAAGGGAAAGATTAAGAAGATCAGCTTGAAATAACAGCTTTGGTTCAGGACTTAGCAGTACTGCACCCTAAGGAGTAAGGATGCCTTCCCCAGTCTAGAACAACAGAAACATCCCAGACAGACAGCAACTAGTGATCCTACTTTTTTTCCCCCAGGAATGACTCTCTTTAGTCACACAAAGAGTATGTCAAAGATCCTTTAGAATATTAAGATTGCCCCCCAGAGAGTTTCTCATACAGTTGCCAATAGGTACAGAACTTGAAAGGCAGCAGAGTCCTTTAAAAAAGGTTAAAATGCTGGCATTACATACTCTTCTTGGATACAATTTGCCCCCAAGTAACTCCATAATATAAGTGAATGACAACTGGTTCCCTTTCCTCTTGTTGGCCAAGCCTATGCAGCCATGCTTGCTTTGCCAACATAGGTTTCTCCCGCTGCCCCCCAATTTTGTTTCCTGCATTAGCTGAGTCCCACAAGCAAGAGTGCAGAAAATAAATACAAGCACTTATTTTATTCTCTGCAGACCTTTGTGGCCAAGAGGCAACATATGGGATCTGCATGAACTAAGCATATCCTGCTGGTTATTTCAGAGATGCCAGCGACAGCAATGCTAATTACTTCAGTTACACACGAAATTTCCTCTTGGTCATTAAAATTAAAATACAGGGTTAAAGGAATTAAAAGCTGAAACGAGGACTGGAAGTTATACAAGTTTGATCCATGTCTAAATATTGGTTTCCACAGGCTACTTCAGATATTTTTTTTTCAGAAGAAAAATAAAGAAACTTTTTTTAATTAATTCTCAGCTGAAGTGTGGATACCGAAGACGGGACAATTTGCAGAGCAAGAATTATCCTGTTAATACATACTGTTCTGCAGTGCTCCAATTAAGAGCTGAGTCAGGATGTGCCCATTCCCTAGCCGAAACATTATTGAATGGAGGGTGTAACAAACTGTTCTGGAGTTCTCCAAGTTCTAGCTGAGTTTTGGCTGCATCCTTCTTATATGTTGCTTCCCACAGGGAGGTTGGTGTCATCTGGTGGCCAACAGGTCTCACTGATTGCAGTGTAAGACCCGTGGATGATACAGTGCTGGATCGAGGCTGGCCTGGCACCAGACCTTGGACATTTTGCAGGTCGGAACTTTGACGAGATGCCATCCAGTTCTGCTGTAGAGCTGCACTGGGTGTCACATGCACCTTTAGTGATAAGAAAAGTTCTTTTATGCTCAAAAACACCCCTCAAGTATAGCCATTGCAATTTTCATTTTTATTTCTGCATAGCTAGAACAGTTTTTCATGCATAAGAGAACTTTCTATGCAACTGAAACTAAATCGCAGAGAAGTAAAACCAAACTTTTGGGTTTAACAAAATATATTTCATCAAGCATTGAAAGTTATGCCACGTACCTGTACTAATTACGTATTGCAGTCTTGACTTCCAGATTTCATTAGCAAACTATTCTGATTACCATCTAAATCAGGGTTAAATTTTATGAGATAGGTTCAGGAAGACTGCTTGATCATAGTACCTACTTACCAGTGTTTTATTTGGTCCAGCTGATGGTGGAGATGGCTTTTCCAATCTAGTTTCCTCCATGCTTTTGGTGAGCTTGGTGAGCTGTTCCAGCTTCTCTTCCAAGGCTTGCAGTTCAAGGACAGCCGACTCTTTTTTCCTTATGGAGTCTCTCTCTTCTTCTTCTGAGGATAAAACAATCATAGTAAGTGAAACAGTTAACCAGTATCCAAATTAAATTGCTCAACACAGACATGACAAGCTGCTTCGGTTTAAAATCCAGATATATATAGTCTGTGCAACTGCAGGACAACACTCCGATCTGGAGGCATAAGTTTGAAAGAAGCAGGTATTTCCCACAGGACTCTGTCTAACCTCTCACTCCTGATCCCTCGAGGGAACGCTACACAACGCTGTCTCGGCAGTGGCTGGATAACCAGTGGCATCCCTAACACCTTTTAGCGGAGTTCACAGGCTAGCCCACCTCTAAACCAGCGTGCGTCGTGGTGCTGGGCTCCACGCTGCTGCAAGCAGGTCAGTGGCACGCATCCTCAGCACAAAAGGACACCAACTCTGAAAGATTCTAGCAATGTGACCCTTTGGTAAAATTTGGGTGGGGATGGAGCCTGCTGTCCCCAAGGGAAAAGATGCCCCTGCTGGGAAATCTCATGCATAATTACTGGATTAAAAAGAAAAATCCAGGCTCAAACACTTGTTTTAAAAATCCATTAGCATCTTCCCTCCCACTGAATCTCTCCTTGTTCTACTGGCTACAACTTATCCATTTCTGCCATTACCAAATGAGACAATTGCTTCTTTCCTCCAGCAACACCCCCCAGCAACGTTCTCCCCCCACCTCCTATAAACGGTCAGCTACACAACTCACTCACTTCTGAGCAGCTGCTCTTTATTTGCACCCAGTTTTGGTTTTGCTTCTCAAAGACCTAATTTGTCTACTTGAAAACCCACTACTTATTCTCCAAAATGTCATCATTCAGCAAACAAAAGTATTACCTCAAATTACATAGTTTGCCTTGATACCATCCCAGCTACAAGCATGCCATCACTGACGATACGAAGGGCGTCCCACAGCTACATTTGCCAAGAATGCCAAGCGAAGACAGAGTGCTGCTCCCTTTGCTGCTGGGCAAATTGTGGCACCATATGTAACCACAGGAGTTTATAGGACATAGGATAGACCATACTCTGGTCTCCTTCTGACTAAACTCTACTGATAGGAACCAAGAAACTCCTGATCTTGAATTACAGGTGGCAGAAAGCCGCAGCTAGAGCTCACATCAGGGTAACTAATACAGCTCAGAGCTGTTCACAGTTCCCTCCTGTTCCTCAGAAGGAGCACCACTCTTTGTGACAACCTAGGCTTCAAAAGACAAACCCAAGGGATGAGCTTAAATAGTAAATATCAGTGTCAGTTCTTTGGCATGTTATCTAATGCTTCCAAGCTCACCCCACCCTGTTTCTGTACAGGGATGCTAGCTTGGCCTTTGAGAAATGTTTTCAGGCTTCAATAGAGAGGTTGAAATGACAGAATGAGAGGGAATGGCTTCAGGCTCCAACAGGGTAGGTTTAGACTGGACATTAGGAAAGAATTTTTCACGGAAAGAGTGGTCGGGCATTGGAAGAGGCTGCCCAGGGAGGGGGTTGAGTCACCA
>JAOXNH010000023.1:5646751-5657530 GCA_028566575.1 Bartramia longicauda | reverse complement strand
CCTCCACCTACTGGCCACACTCTTCCCTATGCAGCCCAGGATCCCATTGGCCTTCCTGGCCACAAGAGCACACTGCTGGCTCATTGTCATTTTGCTGTCTACAAAATATACAATATAATAAGTTCCGACTTGGCAAAGCTAACGGTGGCACAGGGCAGATCTAGATAGGGCTAGTCACTACCCTCTGCTTTGCTCAGACTATAAACAAACATGGAAGTGACAGCAGGATCCCTGTCTCAGGGACCAGGCTCAGGACTTTGTGCCTGTCAACAGCACACCCAGCCCCCCATCACTAACACTCGGATAATTAGTTATTTTTTTCAAACTGCTGAATTTAATGTACTAAAGAGCTGTTTAATTCAGCTTACATGGGTCCATAGAGGTATATAAAAGTGCTGCAATACAAGATTCCAGTTACAAGAAACAGTTATTTCATAACATACTGAATATGGCGCCATTACTCGACTGGCACAGTCAGATACTTTGCTCTCCCTCTGCTTTCTGGAAGAGCACTTCCAGTCTCAACATTTATACTGGGCTTTGCACGAGATAAAGCTCCTTTACATGCTGAAGCCGTTTCTGGCATCAGCTGCCCTTTTCCACCGCGTAACCCAGCCCCCGGGCACGGGCGAGCAGCCAGCCAGGCAGTGCAGAACTAGCTTCTCCTCATCGACTGCCCCTCCATTACACTGCACGCTCAGAAGTCAGATTAATGGGTACAGCAGGGGCTGGGGACAAGTTTAAGATCTCCTCAAATGAAGGGCCTTCGTCCTCAAGGGGGATCTCAGCTTCAAACATCCGCTGGAGCAGAGCATCAACCGTCCTGTACCCTGCAGGTGGCCAAAAAAAACCAAAATAAAGAGCTGTAAGCATCCATTCCTGATCCTCAGCAGAAGGCAACTCTTACCTTAAGGTAACTCTTGCTCAAAGGCTGCTCCCCATGTTTTACGCTAAACAGACAAGAAAAATGCCCCAAACGATGTTCCCTGGTATTTTACCCCATAACCTCTGCAAACATTCGCAGTGCTTAAGACTGTTATTTTAAGATTTTAAGCACTTCTATTCCTATGAATCTTTCAGGGGACTTGTGATCCTAAACAGCCGCCATGCCAAGAAGCACAAGACTAAGGAACAGCTAAGGTACAGCAAGAAAGCCAGAAGAAAAAGTAGTCATTAAGCGAGAGGAGAGGAGCACATAGTCACACCGTGACCCAAGCCAGGAGGAACAGAGCGCATACAGGAAGTTGAAAAGCAGAAGACAAGTTTCTTGGCAACAGCAGAATCTCAGCCACCAAAGCAGCATCTTCATAGGCTGGCTACTGATCCAAGTGTGCATGGGAGGGTCTAGGTAGGAAAGAGGAAAAGGAGTTGCTACAAATATAGAAAGAACAGCAAACACTGAGTGTCCACAGTTCTCTAAAAATCTCCAACTCCAGCTGGGTTTTAGCGGCTTTTATCGCCCAAAAGAAAGCAGAAGTGTGTTGGAGCTTTCCCAGAGAGAGGGTGACATCAGGGACAGTTCAGAGCCTCGGCCTCTTAAACCAAAGACTGGGCACATTGGAGGGTTGCACTTACGTTTGGAGGCAATTTTAAACAGCAGCCCTTTAGTCTGTCGCTTTGTTCCATCTTCCCCCTCAAGGTCGTGCTCAGCACTCTCCATGTTATCAAGGAGCTGTTCATCCTGGAGCTTATCCCTACACAAGAAGGACCAGAAGTTACCCCAGGGGACACGTCTTACTCCAGAGGCCCACGGGTACCCAGTAGCAATGGATTCTCCGGGGCAGGGCAAGAACCAGTCATTGTGTTAGTCTCCAGCACCTCTCTGGTCCTCTGGGCAACAGCCCTGGACTGGAAGACCTCATCAAGGCAGGCACAAGGCCAATGTGAGTAGCCATCTGCTAACATCTAGACCAAGCCTATGTGGTCATGACAGGTTAGCAAGAGCTCTGTGACAAGGGAGAGGAGCCTCAACTCACACCTCAGGACAGAGGGTGGCATTCTCCTGCAGTTCCACAGCCCTCATTGGATGTGCCAAGCCAGCCACATCCAGCACAACCCTTTTGGGGGGCTTACTCTTGAACTCCCATTCCCAGCTCCTGGATTTTCTGCTCAATAGCCGTTTCTACTTCACTCTTCTCTAGTGAGTACTCCACAAAGAAAGCTTCCAAAATGAATGACACAAAGATACTGAAAGAAACGATGGGCAGAATTACACAGCAGCATTTCCTTACTGGCATCCCCCCCTGCTTTTGGGCATCAGCTACTGTCTCAGTATTCCCAGGCTCATTCCCCAGCCCTCTATCCCCTCCTCTGCTGGAGATGGGGAGGTCTAAGGTAGAGCAACAGTCACTGGAGATAAGAACAGATGCAGCAGATTCCTCTATGACATGTTCTACCTGTCTCTAAGTGTCACGCTGTGCGTGGCCCTGGGACCATCAGCAGTGCCCTAGCAGGGGGGCAGAGCCCCTCTTCCCTCCAAAGTCGATGAGAGCAACCCAAAACTTACTTGACAATAATTATCACCATCACAATGTGAAAGGCAATGAAATACAGCTTCGCAGGCTGAACCGTCACATTGGCAAATCCATTGGCAAAGAGTATAATGGGAGTTAAGGGAAAGAGCACTAAAGGAAGAGAACATCTTGCTGTAGAGCAGCACTAAGGGAGGAACCAGGTAACAAGATAACACTGCCCAGAACAACACACCTTCCCAACAAAGCCCCCTGCAGGAACCATTTCTCTCTCTGGTACTGTGTGCACGGGTGTGTGCAATACAAGGAGAAGAGGATTACAAAATGGATCTCCAAGTTTGGACCTTTCACCACAAAGGATATCATGCCACTGATTGACTACAGTGAGCTCCATCAGGACGATGAAGGATGATACAAAGTTGTTGAAGTTGTTCTTGCAGTACTTCCCACGGGCAAACAGAGAATCCTTGAGAGCTGGGTTTCCACATTCCAGGGCATAAGGAGCATTTGAGTTTGCAGGAAAGAACTGGATTTTCCCATGGAATAACTCCATACCAATGATAGCAAATACACAGTACACAACCTGGGAAGAGAAACCCCATCTCCTGCTTCTCCAGCGAGCAGCAAGATCCATGGCAAGCTTAGAGTTCCAGCATGTTTTCACTGACACAACAAGCTGTTGGGAAGCAGCATAGAGTCCAAGAGACCCAAGCCACTCAAGAGCAATTACCGAGCAGAAATAACGAGCCAAGAACTACAGCCCAAATACATGGAAATGAATTCTCAAATCATAAGAGGAAACCCTATTTTCAGGAAGTTATTTGAGAAACAGGTTTGTCATTCAGCTTCTTGCCCAAACCATAGTTTCATTCCTTACAGTGTGAAGTCCAGACTGCACAGGACATCTTCACCGCCCTGTGGAGCAAAGAAGGATGCCCTGAGCTGGCAACTAGCAGGAATCCAACCCCTTTGCAGACGTTTACAGGTGCAATGACCAAGAACCAAATGGACACTTACAGTTTCAAAGGCCTGCCCTGCAGAGATTTGCATTTATCCTCTTGGGAACAGCATGAGGATGAGACTTAAGATGCACTCCTGTAAGACTGCAGTGCTTTGAGCTAGGATACCAGGATTTCTTACCAGAGTCAGCCCGCCAAACGTCAACATTGTGGGTATGATGTTTATCAGCGTGTTCATGATGACCCGGAACCTACAGCAAATGATTCATTACAACATCTGCTACGTGGAGGCTCTTTTAAAGCCCATGGTTGCTTATTGTCACATCCCATCCAGCACATGGTCCCCACACACCCTCATGTATAAATAAGTAACTCTCCACAGAGGATGCAGCAACTGGGCTCATGCCAGGCACAGTAGGACAAAGCCTTGGGATGCTTGGTTGAGTGGCCAGGGTCAGTCCAAAGCAGCCAGGCAGAGTCACTGAAGGCATTGTCCCAGCCAGCCTCTGACACAGCCTGCCACAGAAACCATACCCCTATCCCATTCTCTTCATTACCTTTGAATGCTGTCAACAATCCTTATTAGCCTGAGGACCCTTAAGATGAAGACAATGTCCAGGATCTGTTGGCTGTTGTACTTCGTGGCTGAGAAAGCAAAATATTATTTTTTTTGTTATCAAAAAAGTAGGGAAGTATAGAGATAAAGCCTATTCTTGCATTTGTTATAATTATGTTCTTGTTAAACACTGTTTGTAGCAGGTAATTATTAAAAAAAAAAAAAAACAACAAAAAAGACTGGGTTAGTTTGCAGAAACCCAAAAACCCTCCCAAGCCCAAGGTGATGGCAAAATACAACTCAAGACCATCGAGTTTCCCAGATGCATGCAGACTGCTTAAGCTGCACTTACTTGATTTCAGGGTGGTATTGAGTATTGTTGCAGTCAAGGCAGCAAAGATGATGAGGGTATCAAACCTAGCAGGAGGGGAAGGCAGTGCTGTTAGATTTGTGGCAACAGAGAATGGGCGCTTAAGCTGCCCCATTCCACGTGGAAGCGGTAAGCCCTCTTCCTCCCATCCATGCCAGGCAGCCCTGTACCATCTCAAACTATTTGTAGGGTGGGACGATGGGAAAGTTTTGTTTAGCAAAACTCTTTCCCCTGCCCAGCCACTATCTTCACACGCCTTTGACTGAGCTACCAGAGCAGGGCAGAGAACAGTAATCTGTCAGAGCCAGGAAAGAGCACAATGTCCTCTGATGCATACAATAATTTTAATTACACCCTGGCACATAAAGTTAGGCAGTTCAGTTCTTGAGAGGCTGAACACAAAGATCTTGCCACACTTCACACCGCCGTTAACACAAACATTCATCCCACTCACCAGTTCCAGAACTGATTTTTTCCAAAGAACGCCCTCGGTTCGTAGGTGTACACTTTCAGGAGTATCTCAGTTATATACAAAGCAAGGAAGACCCACTCTGCATAAGAAATATAGGGGGTTGTCTCATCCATAGCAATGAAAACAGCATTTATTAGAATGATCACATCGTAAGTCCAAACAAATCCCCTGCAAGAAGAAAAAAAAGAGAGAAATCAGTTTGCCACTCCCAAAAAGGTAAAGAGTTACACAGTTATTTCAGGAGTTCTTTACCTTCTCTTTCAAACACTGCCATTTAGGTGAACTACCTTTACCTACCAGTTCTCTCCAAACCCAAGAGTTTCAGAAAGTCACTACGGAGTTTAGCTTTGCCCTTGAAAGCAGAGCACAAGCCTTGAAGGCACTCCCCTGACAATGCTTTCAGCGCTAAATAAACTCTTAGAGACTGTCAGGAGCTGTGTTTCTAACAAGTCAAGCAGCATTCCGCAAGCAGGAAAAGACTGGATGAGTAAAACAGAAGACAAAACTGGGAGCGGTGGCCGGTACACCAGATGGGTGTGCTGCAGCCAGAGAAAGCTGGCCAGGCTGGGGATGCGGGCAGAGAGGAATCCCACCATGTTCAGAGGGAAATGCACAGTCCTGCTCCTAGGGAGGAATAACCTCAGGCACCAGTGCAGGCAGGGGGTCAACCATCTGAAAAGCAGCTCTGCAGAGGATCCAGGGGGTGAAGGGGGTCTTGATTGTCAAGCTGAACACAAGCCAACAATGCACGCTGGTGACCAAGAAGGCCAACAGCATCCTCTGCTACATCAGGAAGAGTGTTGTGAACAGGTTGAGGGGAGTAATTTTTCCCACCTACTCCATACTGGTGAGGCTGCAATTGCAGTGCTGTGTCCACAACTGGGCTCCCCAGTACAGGAGACATCAACACACTACAGCAAGCACAGCAAAGGGTCACAAAAAACAATTAAAGGATAGGATAGTCTGACAGATTGTTCAGCCTGAAGGGGAGAAGGCTTAGGGAGATCTCAATACGTATGTATAAATACCTGATGGGAAGGTGTGGAGAAGATGGAGCCAGACTCTTTTCAGTGGTATCCGGTGAAAGCACAAGAGGCAAGGGGCACAAGTTGAAACACTGGATTTTCCATTTAAACAAAGCTTTATTTTTTTTAAATCAAGGGTGGTCAAACACTAGAACAGGTGGCAGAGAGGTTATGAAGTCTCCATCTATGGAGATACTCAAAACCTAACTGGACACAGCCCCGAGTAGTCTACTTTAGCTGACCCTGCTTTGAGCAAGGGACTTACACTAGACCATCTCTAGATGTTTCTTCCAGCCTCAGTGATTCTGCTATTCTGGGAAGACTCAGACATGAAATAAAGTACTAGTAGCTCATAGTACCAACTTGGTAAGAGCTGATGAAGCAGCACAATACAGCTTTGCAGCAGAGACTGCTGACATAAGACCACCTTTAAGTGAAGCATTTAGTCTGGTCCTTCAAGGCAGGCCAGAAAGCACTTCTTGCTTTCAGTAAGAACTACAGTCAGCACCTACAGAAGATCTGAACCAGAGGGACTGGAAGAGGTACAGACTCACCATTAGCCAAGTCTAGTTTCTCCACACCGCTGAAAGTGGGCTGAGAGCAGAGCTGGTCCACAGAACACTTAAAAACAGAACCCTTCCTGTTTGCCTAAATGCAGTTTGCACTTTCCAGCATGACGCTCAGCTGAGCATTTGCTTGCAACATCACTGCATTGAACGTTAAGAGCTGCTTGCTCCACCAGCAGAGGCTTACCTGTGCCTGACCATGCTGCGCAGGAACTGACTCACTGCTGAGTTGTACACATGAGGCATCCATTGGTTCAGTGGATGGCTGCGTATTTTCAGGGTAACCACCTGGATGTTGAGGAGATCTGCCAGTTGTACAAAGGACTTCTTGTCTGCAGTAGGGGAGAGCACTACACATCAGTCTACTATCATTAAAAAAAAAAAAAAGAGATGACATCTGGCAAATGCAAACCTATATGCACAAGAGCTGCAGAAATCTGGACTCAATATCTGTTCGCTGCAGCAGGCAAAGCACATACCCCAAGTGGTACTCAACACACAACAGCCTGAACTCAGTACTCGAGCAGCTCCTCTGCCCCATTCCTGGGGGACTGGCTCAAGCCATAGGCCAACAACCAACACAAACTTTTAATGATCAGGATGGGCATGATCTAGCATGAGGAGACTGAGCCATCTCTCCTGATAGCCTGCCTCCATTAGAAATAGTGAGAGGCTCCAGAGGAATGGGCGAGAAGCCACATTGCTTGGAGGAATCTGATAACAAGGGAGGCTTTCCTTGTGCTGCGCTCAGAATGGGAGGCCCCATTCTCCATGGCGAGCTTGCCCTGATGTCAAGAGGCCATGAAGAGCTGCCCACAGCATACATGACACATGCTATAGCTACAGGCAGAAAGAATAACCTTTCAAGATTTAAGCAACCTGGAGGGAAGCAGGAAGACGGGCCTCTGGGTCCATTACAGGCCACAAATCCCAGTGCCAAAACCCTTGAAGCATCAGGGTCCTGACCCCAGGTGCCTCCCCAATCCCTTGAGCATAGCAGTACCCCACTGCTCACCTATGAAGCCCTTCTGCTCATCATCTGAGATGCGTAGCAGCAGCTCTCGGTGAGAGCTGCTGATATCAGGAGCCACCAGCTTGACAAGCTGCTTCCACCGGGCTTCTCTAACCACAAACTGTGCTCCTTCCTCTTCCTTCAGGAGGTTGAAGGCCTCTATCATCTTGCGGTGCTTCATGTAAGCAAGCTTACGGATCTCATTCTAGACAGAGTATCAGGATTCAGGCAGCTTCAGTCACCCTTCCCCCTCCCTCCTTTTTTAAAACAAAAAAAATTTCTTATTTCCATGGCACAGGGATGCAAGAAGAGACTCAGAGGAAGACACTTGAAGTGATATTAGGCATAAAGTACAGCACAGTCAATGGGAGTGATGAGAAATACTATTTAACAGGCAACCATGGGCCCTCTGCACAGCATTCTGGGAGGGTCGCTAGACTGGTTTTTGCTGGAAGATACACTGAAAAACCAGAAGACAAAAGGATACTGTCTAACAGGAAGGAGATGGGGGGGGATATCTTTCAAGGATCACAGGATCTGCATGCCTACAAGTCAAAGAGGATGTGTCCATTTGTGTTTTCCATCCTAAAGTGAATACTGCTGAGATCAGGGGCAAAGATCCTCTTCTGCAAACGATTACAAGGAGGCTTGAAGAACCTTATAAGGTTCTTGGGAGACTGCAGGCTCTGGGAAGACCCAGCAGACTGCTTACTGAGAAAGAGACAATCCCCTCATGGAAGCTCCCAGGAATTTCCAGCTCTGACCCTCTGCTCACAAGTACCAAACTGCACCTAGTCAGTTTGGGTGGAAGCAGCAAGAGTTCTGATTTACTTAGACCTCCCTTTACATTTCCTTTGCTTTAAGAGCACATGCAGTAGCAGAAGAGTGTTATGCACTTCTAGCCAACTGAGAACAGTTTCCTGCACAGAGACATAGTTTTTGAGCTAGGACTAAGTCTCTAACAGCAATAATGCAGAGCCATGTGCATCCTATCTCTTGCAACTTCTTGGGTCCACAGAGCCATAGAATATTTCATTGTTACATGCTAAAAGCAGAACTTGCAACAATCCTCATCACATGAAAGGTGAACCTGTGCTTGTTATTTGCAGAGCAACTGCAAGCAACTGTATCTCCTCCTCCACACCTTCCAGAAGCAGCAGCTTTTCAAGGGAAAGCCAGATGCCTCCTTACAAGGTTACACAGAACAGCAGGCAATCACAATTGACCTCGCCAAACTTTACCTTCAGGTGTTTTTTGTAGTTGTTGTACACAACAGCCAGGAAGAGAGACATGAAGATATACGTGTTGACAATGACAAAGGCAATGAAGAACAGGGCATACCACGAGCTGAAGTCAAATGCTGGCATCCTAATGAAGGGGAGAGAGATTGCTACTTGCTAGGCAAGCAAACAGGGAAACAAGAGAAACCACAAGAAAAGTCTTCTAGATGGATTTCTAAGTACTGTTTTGGATAGCCAGATCAAACTTGCCAGATAATAACCCAGCTAAAAACTGTGCATTAATTCAGTTGGAGAACAGTTTTCTTCCACTCAGTTTTCATCCATAGTTTATCAGGCCCCAACTGAAGGGATGCAGAAGAGAGAGCACAGAGATTAAGCTTCTGCCAATGGGGCTAAGTGCAGAGTCTTGAAGCAATATCTCAGTCATAAGCTAGCTATTGCCTTCACAGACCCTCGCTGCACTCAGACTTCCCCTTCCACTTAACTTTAGGAGGACTCATAGCATTTCTGAGTATAAGTGCCCAGGGTCCCTGTAACTGTTCAGTACATCGCCACACAAACAAGCGTGCCATTCCTCCCTGCCCCTCTCTTTGAGGGCACCTTCAGCATACAAACTGAAACGGGAACCCAGTTAGAACAAATGAGACTGGAAAGTCCAACCCTCACATAATTTTAATACAGCTGTGCAAATTAAGAAGGTCTGCATGAAAAGCCCTGAAAATATAAGAGAATAAAATATCTGGCCACTAGAGCACACCCTTCCTTTTCAGAAAAGGGTTTTAATCAAAGAATGTGTGCCCCCCTCTCAGGTTTAAGCCTTCATCAGCTACTGGGTCATTTGGAAAACAGTAGTTTTAAAGTATCTTTTCCAAAAATCTTCTGAAACTCAGATTCTGGTTCCGAGCCATTTAAAAGACAAGTGACTGACAATTCATGAAGCCCCGGCAGGCTGGAAGAGTAAAAGCCCTGTTGCTGCTCTGCAATACCTTGTTGTGCAAAACACAGTATTGTTCTAATCAGAGATCCTGCCACTAGGAGCAGGACACCAGTATCCACAACAGACAGACTGCAAGCTCAGCATACTTACATGACATCCGGGCTGTTTGCTGTCGTCACCAGCACATAGAGGTCAAACACGATTTCTAGGTAGTTTTTGAAATATGGCAAGCCTTCCGCTGTCTGGAGATTCCTAGGAGAAAAAGGAAAATCTGACGTTAAGCACAGAGACCACATGTCCCACCGCAGGAACTGCACGTATCAGCAGTGCTTGTAATCATTTGGAGTTGCCAGACTCCCTCCTGCCCCAAAGTATCACACACATCCTTTCCTCTCAGCTCTGAGCAAAAGAAGTATTCACACCTCTCACCAAACAGCTTCAAGGCCATAAGGGAGAACATGAGAAGGCTAAACATGAAGAGCAAGAAGACGTAGGTGATCTCTGGCAGTGTGTTGCGGATGCTGCGGAAGGCCCTCCGAATCTGCCAGGGAGAAAGGAAGCATTTAGAGGCAAGGTAATACCTGTTTTTCCCCTCACCATCCCACCCAGATCAAATACCTACACAGGGACAGGCAAGCAAAGTGGGACAAAGGTAGCCTTCTCTCACCCAACAGGAGAGATTCTGAACCAGATGTGTTGGCTCTGTTCTGCTAAAACCTGTGCAAGAATACCAGACCTTTCCTTCTCATTTCCCAGAGGAGATGATAGGAGAGACCCTATCTAAACACCATCATGAACTCAGCTAGCCAAGGGACAGAGGGCTCTGTGGCACTGCTAAGATGCTTTTGCTCCATGGAACCTGTCAGGAACAGAAGCCCATCACTCCAGTGTTCTGCAGTTACACGTGCTCTTAGCCTGGGAGTTTGACTGCCTCCTCCCCCAGGCCTCTGCACCACAGGAGTTTATTCATTTTTAAGTCAGGATGGGAACAGTCTTGGGCAGCGGGGCAAAGATCTCCTTGTGACAAGAGGAAAAATCTGATCAGAGGACACTTCCAGGCCTGAGCCCATCCTTATGCAGTGCCAACATAAGATGACAAGCGCACGGCTGCAGGGGGCCTCTCAGATGGGCTTCTCTCCATGCCTGTTTTGTCAACTGAGAAGCTGCTAA